>PNEQ01064749.1:0-20825 GCA_003012365.1 Medauroidea extradentata | reverse complement strand
ATGGCTCAAATTAAAAAAACAATAAAATTGTATACCATTCTACCACTTTGAATAAATATATTCTGAACAGTGCAATTTGAATCTGCCGCCACGCCGGCTATTTTAGGTTTAGTTCGAGGTACAGCCGCATGGGGCGCTTCAGTCGCTGTCAATGATTATAGTATGAAAGATAGCCATCTATACTCTCCCTTGTCTATGGTCTGAGGAAGGACGTGGAAGGATGAGGTTTCGTCGCTTGAGCTCTCCACCCACATAAGAAAGGCGAGCGTAAGAAATCGTCGCGTCGTAGAAGATTACACACACTTGTTACTGCACACATATACCACAATGAGTCGACAGTTCGCATTGATATAAACTTGGTATCGTTGTATTCAGGAGGAACTATGCTATTGGTCAAAAGCGGTTTTCGATTTTAGTGCACCTAATACGTCGATAATTTTAGACATTAAAAACATTATTTTAAGCATTTTTTGAAAAATACAAAGATGCATCCTTTCATGTTTGAATAACGTTAGTCCATTAGGCCGCGACATCTAATCTTAGCGTAAATTATTTCGTTATAGTAAGTCCAATGATTTTCCTTATGTTTATGTAGCCGTAATCATGCATGTTTTGACTTTGGCATGCTGTTATTTGAATACTATGCATACAAAATTTTTCTCCATAAAAGGAAAATGCAGTCTCAAGTAACGTCTACAATACTGAAATAATTTCATATAAAATTATTAAAATTTAGCATGCTTAGTATTCAAATAACGACGTGTCAAAGTCAAAACATGCATGATTACGACCGCATACACCTAAGGAAAACCATCAGGCTTACTGAAATGAAATAATTTACGCTAATATTAGTTGTCGCGGCCTAATGGCCAAACGTTATTCAAACATGAAAGGATGCATCTTCGTATTCAAAAAAATATATATATGCTGAAAATAAGATTTTTAATGTCTAAAATTATCGACATATTAGGTGCACTAAAATGAATACCGTTTTATTTCATTCAAATATTTTGTTTTTGGCAAACAGCGACATTCCTCCTGATTACAACATAATCGTTACTCCATCGCAGTCTTCACGTGGACCGCGTCGCTGTGACCAGCCATAAAAAATGCGACAAATTCATATAAGTACAATAAACATATCCAAATAATATAAGACGACCTCCGTTGCGTAGTTGGTCAGGCGCAGGTATATGGTGCAAGAGATCCTGGTTTCGAATCCTGGCTCCATTATGAATGTTGTGTCGTCCCTTCTCCTCACGTCACCCTCATCAGCTCGACCTCGTTGTTAAAAAGCCGTAAAACCCTCTTACGTCACACCAAACAATATTTTAAGGTCACATCGAGTAGTTTTCAGTGATTTGAAATTTTATTTTTACAGAAACATAACTTTCACATACGAGAATACATACGTTATTTTGTAACAAACATATCATAACATGGATAGAATTGTTTTTGGTAGCAATAAACATTGTAGTATTCCAGATTTTTGCACTCAAAGTATTACCAATTTAGTTACCAAAATGAGCCAACCAAGCAAATTAATATTTTGCAGAACGCCAACATAGAACCGTGCATCGTATGACTGCCCTTAAGAGTGCGTGGTAGATAAATAAACGCTGAAAGCATCATTTCATTTCTACGGTTTTTTCGAAGCCAATATGGATAAAATACTCAATGACAATCATAGATAATGGTATTTGCAAATTTTATGAGTAAATATTTATCTACAATTATTAATTCGTTACGCGTGATCTCTTGTGCCGCAGTTAAATGCACGAGGTTCCGGCGTCAGAGATTGTGCCTCAGAAGTTCGTAACACTGGAAACAATTTTGTTTAAAACGTTGGCTAATACTATTGTCTAGGATTGCTATTGTTTAACTTTCGCAAATTGGCTTCAAGAAACCTACAGTTATAGATTAATACTTTTAGCGTTTAATTATGTACCACGCCCTCTTAAGTCTTGAATTTTTCAAAACATTTTGTCAAACAAGTTTTCAGTTTTTTGCACCAATGTGAAAAGAAACTACTTAGCGATGGTCGTAAGCAGTGGCGAAGCCAGGGAGGGGGGTTAGTCGGGGTCAGAACCAACCCCTTTTTTTCACCACCAAATAATTGAAAACATTCATATTAAAAAATCTGTAATATTTTCACATGTAGAAATTTTGATATTTAGTTATGAAAATAGTATAAAATAGCCCTATTTTGCAACCGGAAATGCAAAATTTTCTCTTAGGAGGATCCCCGGACCACCATTTCAAAGGGGTGAAAAATTAAAAAAAAAAATATATATATATATATTTATTTATTTATATTTCTATCAGTAGAATGTACTCTATTTTTAGTTACGAAAACTGCTAAGATAACACTATTTTGCACATTAAAAATCAAGTTTTCTAGGGAGAGTAGCCCTGCCCCCCCCCCTTCCCCGTATTTAAATGATCGGATACTTGGAAATATTTCACATTTAAAAATTGTTATATATTTACCATTCACATAGTCAATTTTTAGGTACAAAAACCGCAAAAAAAAAAAAAAAAAGCAATATTTTGCACATCAATTTCCAAAATTTTCTCGGGTGAGGATCCCCGAACTCCCATTTCAAAAGGGTGGAAAATTAATGACAATTTATTTCCAAAAAATTTAAAAAATTTTTACCAACAGTACATATACTCTATTATCAGATACTAAAACGGTTAAAATATCACTATTTTGCACGTTAAAAGACATATTTTTCGTGGACAGAAGCTTTAAAGGGGTGGAATTTTGAAAAATTTCACATTTAAAAAATTTATATTTTTATTAGTAGTTTATAAAATGTTTAGTCACGAAAACAGCTACGATAGCGGCTATATTGCATCTTAAAATCCATATTTTCCCGGGGGAAGACTTTAAAGAAGTGGTCGGTGTTCCTACACGAAATTCTCAGGCCAAACCCCTCCCTTACACAAGTTCTGGCTGTGCGCCTGGCCATAAGTAACAGCACGTAAAAAAATTTGTTTGGGTACAAGTTGAAAAAAATGCAAATATGCTTCTCGTGTTTTGACATCGTAAAACCCGCAGAAATCTACGCCAAAAACTTGGTTGCGGATGTCTGGCGTATGGCAGATTTTACTGGCTCCGAACCCTCGAAAGAGGACCGACCCATGCGTAGACCTTACAAGCCCTGCGTGTGCCGGAAATTTTTCGTGAATCGTCCTGTCTGTGCTTGCAGCAAGCAGTAGTAGAGTAGGGCTGGTCGACAAGTCGTCATGTATGCGATCAGTCAATACGAGTGGCGGCTATAGGGTTGTTGCCAGGAAGGGCACTGTACATTGTTGTGCGCTAGTTGACGCTACAGCCACTGACACGCTGGTATGTAGGTGGCGCTTATTACTGTCTGCTCACAACACAATAAGTAGCCAGTAGATATTGCATAGCCATTGGTATACGGCGGCGCGTTCACACGAGTGTACAGTTCTCGGCAACTTGTGCCCTCCATGGCAACAACCCTCGAGCCGCCACTGCTCAATATCATTCTGGAAAACTGATCAACATGTGTTCAACACGTCAAATGCCGATGTCCATATTTTGAGGGCCGATATCAAAGTGTCTAGGACCTATTTAAATATGCCTAGAGCCGAGTTCAACACTGTCGATGTTGTGGTAGATATCAACGAGACTATCATATGTATCGAGGCCCACATGTAGAACTTACGTCGACATTAGACAGATGTTGACACCTCCCCCCTCCACTTCCCGAAAGTCTCGAAATATTGAGGAAACCCTCACACACTTATTTTTTTACATTCAAAACGATATGTCAGTAAGTGAGAGATTTTGGTCAGCACTTAACATCGAGGTCTTCAGCGCTGGTGAGGGGTGACATGAGGTAAGTACGGAGCAGCGCCGGAATGAAAGGACGGGGGAAACTGGAGATCCCCGAAAAAACCCACCGACCAACAACATCGTCCGGCACTATTCCCACATGCAAAAATACGGGTACCGACCCCATCGGGAATGGAGCCCGGATCGCCTTGGTGGGAGGCGAATGGTCCGACTATTCGGCAACCGCGGTCCACGATCTGTTAGTACCTATTAAATATATACAACTGTAATAATATAAACAAGTCAATTAATTATAGGTGCCGCTGTGGCCGAGAGGGCAGACCTCCCCACCAAGGCAATCCGGGTTCGATTCCAGGCGGGGTCGGTCCCCGGATTTTCGCATGTGGGAATCGTGCCGGACGATGCCGCTGGTCGGCGGGTATTCTCGGGGATCTCCCGTTTCTCCCGCCCTTTCATTCCACCGCTGCTTCATACTCACGTCACCCCTCCCCACCAGCGCTAAAGACCTCGATGTTACACGCTGACCACAATCTCACTCACTAAATTAATTATGTGTCTGTATATATATATATATATATATATATATTAGGACATTGTAACAAAAATACCCTTATAGACCCTATTCATACGCCAATGATATAGGGACACAAATGTCTAGATATGCCAAATCCTAGTGCAGAGACGACATAGTGACGAGATGACGGGCGAGTGACCTTGATGCTGGGGGTTGAATGCGCACAGTGTAGCAGCCGACCCCACGGTCGCTCCGAGGTCACTGCCAAGGTCAACACGCGGCCCACAGACAGCTGATAGCGGAGCCGCGCGGAAGAGTTTCGCCTAGCACCGTGACCTCCACGACTTATCACTCGACGTTGCTACCGAAGGTCAATACGATGGTGGGGAAAAAAAAGGGGGAGGGGCGAAAGCGAGAGGTCCGTCTCCTTCAGCAGTTCTGGCGTACGTACTTTGATCCCGCCGACTTCATTCATCACTCTCGTCAGTCTTATTGAAGAGGGCATGGTACATTATGAGGGAGTGTTAAGACAATTTTATTGTATTTTCAGTGTTTGAGCCATAACATTTATTCAAATTGTTTCATCAAAATGTTCTCTTCGACAAAGCATAGGACATATTCTTGGTAAACTGCTTGAAATAAAAACTAATGAAATCTGTCACTAATTTGTCATGCAGAATCATTGCAAAAGTATTAAAAATTAACTTTCAAGAATTCTCTTGCAATGATTCTGCATGACAAACAAATTATATATATATATATATATATATATATATATATATATATATATATATATATATATATATCACACGTACATGCATGCATACATACACACACACGTACATTGTTGATTGATGGCAAAATGGTGTACGATGACATTTAACATTCATAATGTGGCAACGTAGCAATATAGTTAGTCCCCTCTTGCACTCCACCGATATCTTACTTATCTTACTATCACTGTTCTGACCTCTATCTTATGAGAGCAGGTTAAAATCCCAAACAGTCCAAACATGATTCTACGTTTATTTGACGTAACATACCTAAAATAATACCTATACGTGGAGGGCAAGAGAGGACTAACTCCGTGCAGTGTTGCCAAATTATGGACGTAAAAAGTCGTCGTACATTTTACCACAAGCATTTTCGTCTCAAATTTAGCCGGGGATTCGAATAGTGTGCTATTATGCGATAGTTTCTGGACAGCCTATATCGAGGCACGGATCCAGGGAGGTCACAAGAGATCATGAAGCCCCCCCCCCTTCCCCCCACAACACATTTTTTCCCACAAAAAATTGTTTGCTACGGATTATATCTTTATAGCTTTAAAAAAGGGACAATTGTTACCAGCTGTATGTTCAATGTTTATGTTCAAAAACTGTTCGAAATAGCACCACTTTGCACTTTAAATTTGCCCGAGAGAGTGTCTCTGACCCCCAGCCGTATGCAAAGCAATAACCGTGATATTTCCTTACGTGTATGTATACTTCTGTCTATAAGATGATCTGTTAGCATATCATTGTATTGGTTGAAAATGCAGACATTTCGAGACTCACCTGTCTCAAGAAGTGATTGCCGACGATGTAGAGCTGAAACACTGCAGGCTGTTTCATATTAAAACAAATATACCGTCATCGTCCGAAACTCATCTTCTTTCCGTAGCTGAATATAGTGGACTTACGTCAATATTTTCTTCATAAAAACACTTATTTCAGACACACATTAACAGAGTTCAACTTACAAGTTAAGCGTCCGAAACACATCTTACCGTAGCTGAATGTAGTGGGGTTACGTCAATATTTTCTTCATAAAAAAATATTTCAGACACACATTAACGCAGTTAAACTTACAAGTTAAGAGGAGTCCTCGACTGGCGCATGGACGGCGTTGAAGCGTCTCACGTGTATTCTTTTTTACGCGAAACCGCTTAAGTTATTCATGTTATGTACATCTACGAGAAAAACATACACTTGAAACTATGCTTATAAAAAAGGGTATATATATATATATATATATATATATATATATATATATATATATATATATATATATATATATATATAATATGGTCACCTCTTAAAGTTTCATAGGAAAAACTATAATAGTAAAGCACTGCATGTCAGCTATTTTGCATTTTTGCTTCATTTTGGCTTATTTTGACAACAAAATATGTGGTATTTCAGGGGCAAAGATCTAAAAACCCAGTTTGGTGTATTGCAACAGAAAAATTCTGATACAACCGATGATATATAAGTGTTAAAACTTGAAACATGAATTTTTTATATGTATTAATTTGCGTTAAAAAAATATTTTCGAAATCACTGCTAAACTAAAGAGCGAGGCCTTAAGAATAATAAATATGTTTTCTCCTCTTATTAGTGTCCTTTCTTTCTTGTGTTTTGTGCCGCAGGAAAGTGTTTCCGACCATGCACTGTCATGTGATTTCCCATCATCTGGGTGTACTCTATCTCTCCTGAAAGTTTGTAACCGCTGTAGTGATACACCCTGTATTTGTAGTTTAACGTATCTGTATAAGGCTGCAAGTTTGAGGGCGGGCAGGAGATGATTGATTATTGTCATGGCACAGTGAACACTCTCCAGAGGCCAGAACGAAGGGCTATGACCTTGGTCGATGTGAATACTTGGGCTACAGAGAAACTAGGTCATGAACTAAAAGTGAGGTGAGAAGGGTAGCCTGTTGTGATGTGTGTGCCGCTAAATATTAATTTAAACAGTGGTCGCTCGTTGCCAGGAAGTGCACAAGTTGTAGAGAACTGTGTTAGTTGACACTACAGTCACTGACACGCTGGTATGTAGGTGCCGCTTATTACTGACTGGTCACAACACGATAACTAGCCAGTAGATAGTTCACGGCCATTGGTATATTGCGGCGCCTTCACACGAGTGTACAGTTCTCGGCAACTTGTGCCCTCCTTGGCAACAAGCCACGAGCCGCCACTGAATTTAAATGCCATTAATATACTTGGATAACAGTACTGCATACCGTATAATTAGAGACACTGGAAAATTGCGAAAATGATTAAAATAGTCTCCAATAAACTGTAGTCTATTATATTAACCGTGACACGTGTGAACAGTTTCGGGACAAATCACACATGCTGTGCAGTTCTAACTGGGCCTGTTGTAGAGAGAAAAAAATGCTACAAATAAACGATAGCCAATGTTGATACAAAACATTCAGTATTATATACATCACGTTGAAGCCTAGCAAACAGTAAACTATTCCCGCGAATTTCCAGTGTCTGTACGTATAATGTAAACGAGAACTAATCGAATAAGAAGTGATCATCAATTTAAACACGTATCGCCACTGTTTGCAGTTCTACGGCACTAGTAGTCGACCAAGTTGCCCCTTGTATTGGGGTCGATGAGATTGGTGATTGTTTGTGAAGTTACTTGTGAAAAAAGAGAGCTAGCGACAGACAAAGGCCGTGTCCCAATTTAAAGAGTACTCTCTGAAGAGAGCACTCGTTCGCAATATCACGAGAGAGAGAGAGAGAGAGAGAGAGAGAGAGAGCTATCTTGTACTCTCGCTCTCTTCAGTTGGGACGATGCGCTCTCGAGTTCGTAAACAAACGATGAAAAGGTAACAAGTGCGTAAATTTTATTAATGCGAGTTATAAACACATAAAATATATTTGTAGGCAATTCAAATAATAATTTTAAACTTACTGGTGTCGTATTTCAAGCAGCGAATAACTGTTTATTGGCGATGCCGTAATTTTGTATTTTGTGTATTTGAACATGTATTAGGGCAAAACTTTTTTACACAGCTTCTCGCCATAGTCAACTGTTCACTGGAAATAACGATTTAGTACAAATATTGAAATGTTTGCAATATGCGACACACATTTCCTCAATAACCTCAAACCATAGTAGTAATAAAGATGGCGTGCGCCAGAGAGAACGAGAGAGTGCAGCGAGCGAACAGTTTCGTTATCTCGCCAACAAATTGAGACGACTTAAGAGCAATCTCTCTATGTCAATACGGCGTGGTTGAGAGAGAAAGAGAGAGAAAGAGAGAGAGAGCACACACTGAGTGAACTGAGACATGGCCATAGTTACGCGGTATATTGGTAGATCTAGTCATGGGATACGAACCCAGCACATCCAAACTTTGTGATGTGGGCTGTCAAAGACGAACCATTAACTTAACAGGTGCGAAGGCTGTTTATTAAAACGTGCGAAATATTGTTGAATTTCAAAGCTCTTAGAACATTCATTATTTTGTAAGGCAGCGCTAACAGTAATTGTGTTATCTTAGAAAGAAAGAAAAACTATTTACTCAAATGACACGTAAAAGTTGAAATGTTGCGTGTATGTGTGGAATGGGTATTTGACTTCAATTCCATCTCCCTCCGAACAGATGCACTGGAGGTGGTTTTAATTAAACCTGTTACACAAGGGCGTCATTTCAAGTTTTTCTTGGGGAGAACAAGATTTTTTTTTTTACGACAGTGGCCTTGTTGTGTCTTTTTTATTAAATAAACATGTATAAATTAGAAACTTTAATAATAAAACTTCAATTTTATGTGCGTAAGTTAAATAACAAAATACAAAAAAAAAATATTTTATACCCTTAAAATTCTAAATACTGGGGAGGGGGCATTCGCCTCCCATTCCCCTCCCTAAATGACGCCCCTGCTGCTACAGTCTGAATAATCCCAACCCCCCCCCCCCCCGCGCGGGCATTCCATACTTTGCAGTATGTTGGCACGGACAACGGTTGTTTAGTGGTTGAACCACTCGACTCCCAAAAGCTTCGATCCGGGTTCGATTCCCAGTGGGGTTCATTCCTGCGTGGCAGACGTCGTTGGCAGATGGTAAAAACAAGCAAAACAAATTTACACGAAAAACTATTTCTCTTCCCTGTGAAATCAAGCGGCTTGTCAAACATCTGCTTTAGCACGTGCAACAAAACCGCAGTCAAGACACTTGGCTTACAGTTTCAGGAAAACGTTTCCGACCATGCATTGCTATGCGATTTCCCATCGCCTGTGCGTACTCTATCTCTCCTGGCAGTTTGTAACCGCTGTACTGACACATCCCGTATAGCGTAGGCTACAAAAGCAAATTTCACAATTTTATTATCAGAATTTCATAAAATCGTAACATAAAATAATTTAAAGATGTGACTGATGCCGGGCACCAAGAGCTCGGCCCCGAATTTCGTACATTAATGACGATAGTTAATTTTTAAAACATGCGGCAGACGATATCTTAACAGTTTTGTAAATTTCTTATAACTCATTTTACATACGAACTCTGATTTTTGCCGAGACAAAATACAGCATTATGGTAGCTAATCCGTTAATTAACGAAATTTCCTTTTAATTGATAAATTAGCTAAAAGGTTTACACTGTTTGTTTCGAAAAATTACATTAGATAGTAAAACCATGTTTGTAACAAAGTTACAGAGCAATTTATTGTTATCGGCTCTCGTATGAGTATAACAATAATTCTCTCGAAAGCTGAGGAAATCAGGACTGAGAGCAATAACACAATTCACAATTCTATGTATAGGTTTTGCCAAATAACACACCGTTCATTCGCAAAAAAAAAAAAAATATTTTGCTTATTCTGACTTATTTACATAACAAAATTTGTGATATTTTGTGTGCTAAAACCTGAAAAACTAAGAGGTTTATTGCATTAAAAAAATCAGGAACTATGGATCCTTCGATATGATAATAATGTCGCTTTAAAAATAATATTTTCAAAATCGCTGTAATTCAACCGAGAGTGGCCTTACAATATTATTGTATTTTCAGTTTTTGAGCAATAATATTAATTGAAATTATATTAGTTATTAAATTTTTTCTTCTACAAAACATGCGATATATTATTGGTAAACTGCTAGACATAAATAATAATGGAATCTTTCATTAATCTGTCTTGCAGAATCATTGCAAGAGAATTCTTAAATTTTTAACTATAATCCCCTTGCAATCATTCTGCATGGCAAATTAATGAAAGGTTCCATAATTTTTTTTGCCGAGCAGTTTACCAAGAATATACCCTATGCTTTGTCGAAGCGAAACTTTTGATAATATAATTTTAAAAAAAATTTATGCCTCAATAACAGAAAGTACAATTTAATTGTCTAACACTCCCACCCAACATAGGCCCCCAGTTACTACCCTTGCATATAAAGTTGTATGCAATCTTCTCTAATGAACTCAATCTTAATTAAGAGGGCGTGGTACATAACTCAACGCTGAAAGCATTTATCTATAACTGTAAGTTTCTTGTACCTCGCGCATTTAACTGCGGCGCAAGAGATCACGCGTAACGAATTGGTAATTGTGGATAAGTATTTACTCATAAAGTTAGCAAATACCATTATCTAGGATTGGCATTGAGTATTTTATCCATATTGGCTTCTAAAAAAGCGTAGAACTCAATTGATGTTTTCAGCGTGTATTTATCTACCAAGCACTCTTAACGAGACATAAAAACAATAAAGACTACTTATTTAAGATGCAGCCTGTCATACGCCGGTAGTAAAGTCATCCAGGTGAGCCATGGGTAATGGCATAAGCACACTTCCCATCTGTAAGGAGCGCCAAGTTGGATGTCTACGTGAGGGATGAGTTACGAAACAGACTGGCTGTTACCGGATTCCCCTGTAACTGACAGCGCCGACACAGACTAACTTGCTCCAGGGAAATTAATAACAAGGAGACTTCGAAAGCGACATGAAATGACGCGTCCCATCCTTCAGCGAACAATTCTGTCTTGCTTAATACCTGTGATATTACGTAACAAATTACGCTATTTCTACTCGAGGATCCCATAAAACAGATACGCTATACAATCTATTGATACAATTTACGTACAAAAACAGTACATTTAAATATTTTTCACTCATATTTTGTTAGAAATCTAAAAACGTAAACTAAAGTTCTCAGACCCCTTCAAGTGAACTCTAAATCCTAACTTAAGAGCGCGTGGTTTATAATTTAGCGCTAAAAGCATCAATTTAGAATTGTAGGTTTCTCCAAGCCAATTTGCAAAATTAAAAAACAGCAATTCTAAACAATAGTTTTTGCCAATTTTCTGAGCAAAAATTTTCCTCGAGTAACGTATATCTCAAGAACAATCCCTGACGCCGAAATCTCGTACATTTAATTACTGCGCAAGAGATCAAGCTTAACAAATGCTAAATGCATCATTCCGGGAAAATGTTTGCTAATAGGAGTTGGTTAGTATTATTATCAAGGATTGTTGTTTTGTAGTTTTTCTATATTGACTTTCAAAAAGTGTAGATCTCAATTGTAGAACTCAGCGCTTATTTATCTACCACGTCCTCAAAAGTGATTTTTTATGTAAGAAACTGCTAGCGAACTTAGGTAAGTCGCAGAAAACCCTCATTTACATTAAAGGATTGTTTGAGACACGGCAACAATGGCTAGCAATGACGTAAACCGAAAAATCACTTCAGTTTATCATACACTATCACTGCAAAAATCATCCAAACAAACTCTTATTAATTTGCAATTAATATAATGTTAACTCCGTAAACGTATATTATGGAAGCTTTGATTTATCATGAAAATTTATTTGTAATTAAGTATACATATCCGCAACACTATAAAATCCCTTTTATGACCATGCAACACATCTTCCCGGGTTCGATTCCCGGTGGGGTCGGGCCCCGGATTTTCGGACGTGGTAATCGTGCCGCTGGTCTGCAGGTTCTCTCGTGTCTCCCGTTTCCCCCTCCCCCTCAACCCGGCACTGCTCCATACTCGCATTAGTTCACCCCTCACCAACGCTAAAGACCTGTGTGTTGAGTGCTTACCAAAATATCCTCACTTACTTCACTTTAAAAAAAAAACCTATGAAAACTAATATTAACTTTCTTTTAAAATAACTGCAATTTCTAATTTTATAAACTGCTCAAATATACGTACTGTTGACTAGAATGCACTATCTACCACATACTTCAAACAATTTAAGCAACACTTGGTACGAAAAAGTACTAAATAATTACTATTCAAATATTTATAACAATCTTCCTACAGCAAGATAACGTGTTGAACGACGCGTCTATCACACATGTGTGTGTATAATAAATGTGTCACACTCAAGGTTAAAAAACTTTCTAAACAGTAAAGGAAATGTTTCACCATAGACAATATGAAACATATTTCAGCTTGTAAACAGAGAAAACATTAGCATTGTTACTATGCAAGTCTCTCAAACCTCAGGACATATTTTATTGTCTCCTAAAATGTATATACCGTTAACGCATGGAAAAAATTGGACCCGTAAAAATTATTTGTGCAGAAAAATAAAGTGATTATCTTACTAAATAAAAATTACAGGAACTGAAAGTCAGCGTAACAGTGCATAGTTTCAGTAACAGTCATAGCTCAAAGTTATGCAAAAATTTATTAATTTTCAACAATTAAAAAAAACACAAATGTATCTCTTTGTAACCCCAAAGGTATCTTGAAATAGCTCAAGCAATTGGAATAAATATGCATTATCTTGTTTCTGCAAGGTAATTACTTTTGTTTATTTTGGCTCCACCGAAACGGTAATTTTGCAACATTGATGAGCGAGTATGAAAAACTATGAGTCCTAATTTTTTTTATTTGAGGAAATTACATGTTATCTGATGTATGAAAGTTGAACCGAGTTTAACATAAATACAAAATAAGGAATTTTTACAGGCCAACGTCCTTAACACTCCAATACATCACTGTGTCACATTTACAAATATTTATTTTTACAGTCCCGTTCTTTCTTCTGCCGTGCATGGATTGAATAAACCGATCGTGAAGCGTTTCTTATTGTCGGTATATGAAGTTCGGAGTTTTATTTGCGTCGTAAAGGTCTAGCAACAGAGACGGAAAAGTCTGATAAAAGTGTCGGAACATCCGAAGGTTGTTTTTGTATTCGTGCCATACAAAAGCCCCTAGAAATCGAAGTCCTAGCACGTCCACGCTACAGTTTGGCAGCGTGCAAATACATGTTTAGTATGTTCCACATACGAGTGCACGTATTGGCTTTCAGTTCTTCCAGTGTCGTTTCGTTCTTCGAGCATATATACAGGATGTAAACGATAATGCTTAAAACAACGCGACCAAAAAGGAAATACATCCAGACCAACCTTTTCTTCTAGTTTTTCAAATAATTAATTAATAGATCCCTACCTTCCAACTGACCTAGTAGAAATTTTCCTACCACTTAAGTTGCATGCTTTTGCACATCCTATTCTGTCGAGGGTTTTTTACGGTGTCTAAGCCGCCGCCCCCCCTTTTTTTTTCGGTAGTTATTATGGGACGTAAACATGGCCCCAATATCGGCCAATGTTTGCCCAATCCCATCAGAGCCGCGAAGCACGTGTTCTTCTGTATGTTTCCTGCATGTCTAGGCGTATGGGATTGAGTCCTGAGACGCAAGTATGTCCCACTCATATCCTAGGCCTCCGACTGCTTTAGTGATTAAGGGTAGTTAGGAAAAAACAATGTTTACAGCTATACATATCAGTGTAGAGCTCCGAGACGAGTAATTTGATGTAGGACTCTTGTGTTCTATAAGATCCGGAAATATACGTAAATCACTCGACAAATATGTACTACAGTTCGCTCGGGATAAAGTGAGCACTAAATATTAAACATTTGAAAGAAATAATTAGCTGTATTTTCATACAGTTTTACATTAAGAATAATTACCATTCTCCTTTTATTGTAGGTAGCGATTTTCCAAATGCAGTTCCGTGTATTTTCCAATCTAAACACAACACCGGAATAAAATCAGGTGAAATTGGCGTTATTGTGCTTTATATAATTAATAAACTTTTTTTAAAAAATCAAACTGTGTAGGTTCCTACTGACTTTGCAGTTTATCTTGCACGCGCTAACATCAAGTGACGAGTCCAGAGGGGTTAGACATTTCCCGTCGTTAGTCGTTACACGCGGAAATGTACGAATTGGCTGAAAAATATTTATTTTGCAGAGATTTTTTGAGTGCTCACGTTAACCAGAACCACCTATAAAAATGCTTCAATGAACCTGCTAGTGAACTGAAACTAGCTTGATCAGAGGCAAAGTCTGACAGACAACGCTTAGGAATTGCTTTTGTTTTAGAACACGTGTTTCATCTGCCACAATACCAAAGACAATTTTCAGAAATCAGGAAAGAAAGTATGAAACTGCCTATGTCCTATGGTACACAACTGTCTCATATCAAATTCCTCGTCTGAGAGCTCTGTATACTGTTGTGTATAGTTATAAATACGTATAATTTACAACCTGTACATGGTGCTCATTATGTATTCCAAGTGATACCACGATCTCAATCAGCTAATGTGTGGCACTTAGTCAAAATAATACTATTGTAGCCTACATAATGCAGTGGCTAGTAGATTATTTTCAAATGTTATTTTAAAATATTTCGCCACATGCAGAACGGTTTGCTGTAGTATTGCGACATCGTGAACAGATTCCCGTTTATTTTCGTGCAAAATATGAACGCGATCATTGTTTACACGGTCTTGGCATTTTTGTTTTCAGTTAATTCCCAACAAGACTGCAACTGCAACGGGTAACAAAAGTTTCAATAAAGTACAAAGGTTACTTTACAAGTGCTGAGTTAACGTCTTGTAATACTGGTTTGTCCATCGACTCTAATTGATACAATACGCACTATTACGGGCATAAGTAGTATATTTAAATTTGTAACTCAAAACCGCTACTTAAAACACACATGACACACGCAATTCAAAAATTCAAGTTTCTTTCAGTTCTACTGCCGTGAATAACGACGAACGACGCTGTTAACAGAAACAATAAATAACGTATTGTCTCGCGTCTCGCTTTCAAGCAAGCGAAGCGGCGAAAACATAACTCTGCTGCCACCTGTCGGTGGGATTTTGAACTGTCTGAAGCGCAGTGCAAGCGGCCGCGTGCAAGATGACGAGCGACCCGCGGGTAGCGTCACTTTATACCGGTGCAAATTAATTGAAATTATACAGTCAGTAGGAATGTCAATAAGGTCATAAATAAATATTTCAAAGTGTGTTAAATATAGAACGGCCTATTTAATCTGATGTTCTTTCATTAATGTTGTATTCAAATAAGAAAACACACGGAACTACATGCAATGAATCGCTGCCAACCATACAAGCAGTAAAGTAACTCTTGTTAGTGGTGATGTATATGCAGTAACGGCTAGTGATTTTTTCAAAGGTTAAATCTTTAGTGCTCACTTTATCCCGAATGACCTATATAACCACAAAGACGACAATGAGCTATGCAGCGGGGGAATCAAAGTAAACCCTCACAAGATAATGTATTTTGGTGATCTCGACAGTACAATGGTACACTTGCTGAAACTCACATTCCGAGTGTCTTTCCGTATGTTAAGGCGATGGTAATTAATTTTTACCGTTTTTGCGATAGTTATATTTTTAAGCTTAAACGAGAGCAGATATCAAAATTCTGTCTGGCATTTATGTTTAAAATGGTTTTTGCCAGGCGAATTTTTCGAAAGCACGTAATTATACGGTTTCGTCTGAATAGTCAATTAACTAGAATGTCGTCAATTACACTGTAAAAAAAAACTTCCTAAAGTGTTTAGGAAGTATTTAACCTAAACGTAGTATTGGACAGTTACCATACTTCCGCATTGTAAATATGAAAACTTTTACAACCCTTAAAATACAAGTCTCGTAACTTCAGTATACATTTGACTGTTTTATAAGATAGTTTATGAGTGCTACCATGGATGTCTGGGAAACATTTATACCATACCTACTTCCTAAGCGCTCCTATACGCACGTGTGGCATATTTACAAACTACTTTTAGAGTGTACATATTTAGCTGGAACCACAGTATTAACTACCTTGAAGAAATCAGCCAACATGGAGAAGATGATTTAAAATAAAACAACAGACAGATTTTTGATAATTGCTCTCGTTTAGACGTAATACATTCATTTCGTTAAAAAAAAAAGTAGAAACTTGAGAGCATGGCCTTAATTCAGGTGAATTTGTGCGACGTTATGAAAAATACTGATTCCTACAATTTTATTACATCTTATATTGTTCACACTTAAGTTAATTTTTTGGTCAATAACTTAATTCTCAATGCACGCTTACTCAAAAAATTAAATTGTACTGAATTGCAGGACAGTCTAGCAATTGATACAAAAGCGTGATTTTTTTTTATTTCTTAGTTTATTAAAGTATCATTTTATTTCAGTTATTACTACTCTATGTTAATTTGTAGCAGGTAGAACTATCAATAAAATACTAAATTACTAACTGCAGCACTGCCGTAGACATGTTCTATAGAGAACATTTATATGCGAGACTGGAGACGGGCAAGTAAGGACTCGCGTGCACAACTTGTCTGAGGGGAGGGGAACGAGCGTGCCTGCATACAGATGATGTTTACGACGCGGACAACTAGGACTGACGTCACAAGTGCATCTCGGTAGCTGGCTACGCGGGAAGCCTCATCAACTGTCACCGTCCGAGTCTAGATCAAGGCTCCTACGCTCGCCGGTCAACCATTACACAGATGCCCGGGGAAATAGCACATTCTTCAAAAGTACTCACTTCACCATGGACACGACATACAAAATCAACTACTCGGTATAAGAATGCAAATTGAGAGCTTCGGTATATAAATCAGCGCTTAAAGCACCATTTCAGAATTGTAGATTTCTGGAAGTCAATTTGCAAAAATAAAAAAATAAAATAAAAACAGCAATCCTAGCCAATAGCTTTTGTCAACTTTCTTAGCAAAAAATATTTCTTGATTAACATATATCTGAAGAACAATCTCTGACGCCGAATCTCGTACGTTTAATTGCGGCGCAATAGATCACGCTCAACAAATGCATCATTCTGGGTAAATGTTTGCTTATAAGGTTGGTGGATTGCTGTTTTGAAGTTTTTCTATATTGACTTGCAAAAAGTGTAGATCTCATTTGAAGAATTCAGCGCTTATTTATCTACAACGCCATTTTAAATTATGGGTTCGGGAAGGAAGCTGGGGCAAGTGTGTGTAAATAGGGCGAGGCTTCGATGTGAATCCTCAGGGCGGAAGTTGCCTTTAGCGACATCGGATGGGCGTGTTACAGAGGATGACGCCGACTTTTTACCCCTCCTTCGCCCACCAAGTCCACTCCTCCCCCATACTCCCCACCAACGAAGCTTATGAGTCAAATCCGTTCGCCTACCAGCACCGCCGAGAATGTTGAGTAAACAATCTTCCCACGTAGAGCCGCCGGCCTGTGTGACGTCGTCCGAGCGATGTATGGAGAGTACTTGGCGCGCGAGCTGCCTGCTCCCTACCGCCCGTCGCGAAAACATTGCTTTCCTTCAGCGCTTTCGCCACGCCACCGCTAAATTACGCAGCCCAGCTCTGCCCGCAGTAGCGTCAGTGTCAAAAACATAACCCATCATTAGAGATGGTGATTTATAGCTAGTATTTCTTGGGCCGACATACCCTTGAAAACGCTGCAGTTTCTTGCAACATCTTGTATGATAACTGTCCGAAACGAGAGAATTGTCTGTAGACCAATCACACGTGTCACATATTATAGTAACAGAATTCTCATTGGTTCCGTAAGAGTGCCACTAACCGACGTATGTAATGCATTATCGCTTCTCCGCGCAAGCCCTTCAGATGGCATGCAGTGCTTTACTGTATAATATTCTTTTCCCTGAGGGACTTTAAGCGGTGACCACATTATTTTATTTATAGACAGCATAGTTATAAGTCTAACGCTTGTTTATATAGTTGTGGTTTTCGAACCTTTAATTTTCCAGATACGGCAGCCTGGAAAAGTCAGTTTTGTCCGTTTTGAGAGGCCAGAAAATGTTTCTAATGAACATTCCGAATTTTTAAAACTACAGTGAAGTAATTTGAAGTGCGTGTTCGTTTCGTAGATATACAAATAAAATTCGCGTTAAATTGTTTCGTCAAAAAAAATATCCGTAACTCGCTACGTCTTTGAAGCGCAGGTAGAGAAGCCCTTTAATACATCGTTGTTAAAGGGAACGTAAAATCATCTCACTCATTTGCTCTGTCAAACAGGATAACAGTTTTACACATCGACTTTATCCGGTAGCATAAACGAAGCTTCCTCCTTAAACCCAGCAAACAGTCAAATTTTCTCACATCTGTACTTATAAGTTTTCGTGTTCCTAACGCGGATCACACTAGAGCTTACGTGCTGGACAAAAAACATCCGTCACATTACCGATACAGGGAAAAAATATTTTTGTAGCATTATATGATAAGGGCAGTGGCGAGAGCAAATATATCGATTTACAGTACAAGTTAAATAATATGACATGGTGCAAATCAACATCCAAGATAGTACTTTCGGACAGAGACTATTTTCTGATTTAAGAAGAGGAATATATTGCTACAGGAATATAAAAGTTGCAGAAAAAATTAGCGTGTTTTCGATTGTTTTTAATTGACTCACAGTTTTCAGGGTATTGTTTAAAAACAGCCGAAAAGATTCTGTAGCAATGTGGGCCCTACCGAGATGAACAAAAAAGTAATTATTTATGGCATATACAGGTTGTCCCACAAGTCCGGTCTCTCAGGTCATGTCGCATTCCGCATGGACAAAGCTAAACGTGGCTATAAATAATTTCTTCTCTCGCCGTAATGGCACATGAAGGTGAACACATTGCCGTCGCAGTACTTCAGCACACTGCATAACTACTATAACGTTTCGTATTTAACTCATTTAAATTTCCCTTATGAGACCGGACTTATGAGACATTCTGTATTTATATTCGACGAAAGCCGAGTTCTAGTTAATTTAACTTAAAATGAAAATTAATAGCTATTCTTTCTCTCGCCAGAGCACGGCGTACACAGCAATCTTAAATTCATATTTACCTTCTAAATACGGTTTTAACATATTTTTGCGCTTGTTCTAATTGACGAGAAGAAAAATGCTGTATTAACATATTAGTATTCCACGATTAATCGAGCAAAATATTTACATAAAATGTATTAGACTGTCATAAGTACATGATAATATTTCAGTTCTTATGTTTGAATTGCATGCGAGCGTTTAGTCAAAACTTGGTTAACTAGTAGTGATCGAAAAATCCTGGTCACGTCACAGAGCAGATTACTAATCGTAAACGCACAGACCACAAGGTCACGTCCGCTAATTTTATACCAATTTTCAAAAAATATATTTTTAAAGCAATATAATTCTCATATCTAAGATTTCCTACATTGTTTTGTCACACATTTATAAAAATAAGTACTTAATATTTTTGGTAGCATTAACCTCATAGATTTTCAGTTTTTTTGCAACCAAAGTACCACCATTTTTATTATGAAAACTAGCCAAAACCAAGTTTTTTTTTGCCAACGAACAGTGCATTTTTTTGCAAAACGCCTACATAGAATTCTGCATCCAAAAAATTAAGCTCCCTAGAATAAGGGGCTCGGGGGGGGGGGGCAAATGCCCCTTTCCCCCTTTCTAGACGGACGCGATCCTGCCAATGTGCGAATAAAAAGAACTACCTAGCATGGTCTAAGTGGGACAAGTTTAGGACCACGTCAGTCAGAAACAAGACTTGGCCAGCTGGGATAGCCTTGATTCGCAGCCAAGGGACGTCCATCCCTAATTTCTCAATTATTTGGCAACCAATTCGACGCCACAGCAATATGCGATACAAATCGTGGCGCTAGGCGATATTTTGGGATACGTTACGCTAGTTTCTCGCTGACCCACATACAACAGCGATACGTGAGGGAAAACATGTCATCCAGTACATTTATAAAAATTATTATTGTTATTGCCAGATGGTGGTCGTGTTGGCACTATCAGAGATTAAGGGTTCCGTAGAGGGGGCACAGAACCTTGGTCGTGGTCTGTTGTTGAACTAGTAGCCCCGAAGTAGGCATAACCTCCGCTTCGAGCCGTCTCTTTGGAACTCCGCAGCCGTAAGGGGGGGAAGAGGAAGGTCGTTGGGAAGAGCAAGTGGGAAGTGTTTGTCAGAAGATACGAGGTATTAGTTGCACTGTGCTCTCCCCCACCCCCATTTCCCCCCACAACCCGTCTATTCACTTATTGTTATACCAAGGTTTCGCCTTACACCATCGAACGAATTCTGACCCAGCACGCCTGCCTTTATTTTGTTTTTATCCGGCCAGTCTTCCACAAAACGAGGGAAATTTTTTTTTGACAGCAGTGAATTTTAAAATAATAATTTTGTAATCGTTCTACATTTTTGTCTACGTCAAGGAATGCAATTGAGTCCTCAAAAAAAAAAGCTGATAGTATTTATAATGAAATGCAAGCAACTATCTTCTAACCATTTGTAAAGCATAATAGAAATAATAGTTCTACTTGGGATTTATTTCGCATAGTTAACACCTTTGTTGCCTTAAAATCAACAACACAATGTCAATAACGTTAATTATTAAAACTGTCCTATACTTAATTTTGTGTAATC
>PNEQ01064745.1:8711-44222 GCA_003012365.1 Medauroidea extradentata | reverse complement strand
TTTGAAAAGGTGAATTTAAATTAACATGTCCCCAATTACTAGGTTATTGAATTCTGTTGCATCACACCGGACACCTGACAAACTCACCCTGAAAATGGCACATAGCCTGTTACGAAAGATTTACATATAAATTTAAATAAGAAAATAAAAATATTTTTAAAGATATAACCAAGACGGGGAAGTGGCTGAACACTTCACACAATATAATTTGAATTTTCCCTTCTGTGCCAAATTTTAGTACTAACTCAAAGTAATTTTAAGACACAAGAGGAAGTTCAATATCTGTGGGTGGGCAAAAGTTTTTTTTTTATAATGGAAATTTGCATAATGGTACGTTCATTATTGTAATAAAGAAACAGTACTAAGGATATTTGTAACAAGAGAGAAAAACATATAAAAATATAAAATAATTGTTATGTATTACCTGTGAAAATGTCATGAGCTCGACTGTCTTGCCGTCTTCAGGTTGAAGTTTGGTGCAGAAGGATACTGGTTTCTGGGTCCACTTGTTCTTCACAAGCACGTCATCTGTTTGTACTTCCTCAGCAATACTGTCTTCATTGGTTTGCACATGGACCTAAGTACATATACAGTAATGTGAGTGTAGCATCAGACTACAACTGTGCTCCAACTGCAAGTCTGCTTGTGCACTTAAAAACCCTATTTACAAATGCACAGCACAAATATGAAAACTAACAATTGGACCTTGTTCTAGATATAAAGTACACTATTTTATACATGTAGTATGTAAACAAAAGAAGAGACACACGAAAATAATCAAGGACAGATGATGGCCGAATTTTGCTGCAAGCAAAGTCTGAGCTGATTTAAAATCAAGTCTGCCAAAATAAGAAGTACAACAGAGGGCTTGGCAACAATTTGTTCAGACATTTAAATAATACGTGCTGTAAACAACCATACCCATCATTCAGGACACAAACAGGAAATTATTTAGTACAAAGTGTGGTTTATTTCACATAAGTTTTTATAATCCTTCAGTGCACCACATTATAAATAAATTAAAATTGTTGTTCTACTTAGATTTTACAGAAAATTTATTTCTTTAAGTTATCGCAAAGCAATTTTTCAGGACAAAGTTTTTATTCAGATACCTTCACTTTTTGTTCTGATCTATGCTTAAAATAACTCTTTATATTCTATTTTATTGAATTCTAAGTATTTTGAGTAATAGCAACTGTGGATAGTTAATTTCCTCTCCCATCCGTAAATTCACCTATGATTTTATGCCTGAGATAGGCAACAGCTGCACAATACGACAGTGATACAGCTTAAGTAAGCTGCCGCTATACTGAATAAAACTAGGTGATGTAAGATTTTATACGTATATGTACGTAGAACATGTGTTATCGGGGACAACTGTTGAGTTATGTTTAGAATACTTGTAGGTTAAGTGCGAGTTAGTTAATGCGATGAGTCAGACTGACTGGTCACTGCCAGGGATGACGTAATTTTACCAAACAGTTGGGCTGGGAATAGCAAGCATAGCTCACTTTTCTCCTCCCCTTCCCTTGTTTTGCTTCTCGTAGGAGACCAGTAAACACGTCATCGTAGTTGGTAGGTTTGATAATACCTAGGTTGGTAGCCCTGGAATTGTGGAGGTTGGTACCTTCAGCTCTGTGCAGATGATCCAGAAGAGTAGCATCTACACTCCCGTTGCACAGTGTGTAGAGTATCTAGGTGGCCAAAAATCGTATCTTAGAAACCATACGGTTGATTTCAATCTCTTTTGGTGTATAGTTTTTGTACATATCCTTGAAAAAATTGTGTAGTTTTGATGTAAAAATAACCAATAAATTTTGAGCATGAATTGTTTTGTACAAAAAATTGCTAAGACTGACACTGTTCTATCCATTCATCCTGATAATGCACAAATCTTATAGATGCAGAAACATGTATATTTTGGGACTTTTACCCCATAATGTACGCAGGCATCCACTAAGCAGTGACTTCCTTGAACTTAACCCCCTTATTGAGTGTTTAAAAAAATCATGAATTATCTTTTTAGGACTGCTTATATAAAAATTAATGTACATGTACTTATACCATTAATCTAATGTGATGGAACTTTGTGTGTGCACCCGCAAAGGTTTCTGCCAAAAAAAATGTTTTTTGATGATGTGGGTAAAGGGGAAGGGGGGAATTTTAACCAGATAGTGGGTCAGAACGGGGTACCAAAAATTTAGTGGGGAAAAAATCAAAAACCTTTACTAAGAAGTTATGTGTGCACTCTCAAAAGGTTCTACCAAAGAAACTGTGTTGGGTGAATATGGGAGGGGGATGGGCAAAACATGTAAAGGGTTCAAACCGGGCAGCCTAAATACTTAGTAAAAAAAACTTTTGGTGAATTGTACACATGTCCGCAAATGTTTCTGCCAAAAAACTTATTCTTTGGGGAAGGGGGGAGGAATGGGGAGGTGTGGTTGGGGCAAACCCAAGTAGAGTCATAACAGGGTACCCAAAAATTTAGTGTAAAAAAAACATTGCAACGCATGCTGTGCACAGCTAGTATCTCACAAATACTAGGAGGTATGCACTCACGCTATAACACAACACTATATTCATACGTAAATGCATAAAATAAATTGACCATGTGTAATAACAAAATATTATTCCTACCCAGAATTAACAGTGAGTGTTCAACATGAAATTTCAAAATTATGTGATAGCGTAGCCACAGAACAAACAAAATTTATGTCTATAATACATTATAATATTCAACAATTGAGGATGTTGAAAATAAAAACATTCATAATTTTGTACAAATTCAGGCATTAGATAAATTGTGTCCCATAAATTAAAATTTTTTAAAATTTGTAGTTAGCTTGCAAGCGCTTGCACAAATAGAAAATAACAATCACAGAACATAAATAATTTACAGTAAATGCAATTCAGTGAACTAATCCTATTTCAGGCAACATTTGTGATTACACTAACAAAAATGTTGTGTTTGTATAACAATGAATAATTTTTTGTAATTTTAGTCCATTTTAATAGTTAAAAATACAAAGCATTTTTCTGCATAGTCGCAAAAATATTTTTACAGTATCTAAGTAAGTGCAAAGATGGAAAACTACAGCATGTTTCAGAACATCATTTTGTATGTTAGAAAAAGTATTATCTAGAATTGCTTATACGTAATTTCATTTCTGAAAATCCACCTTAGTTTGTAATATTATCACAGTTTCTTAACTTTCCGTTGTAAGTACCGTGGAGAATATAAATTACTTTCACAATATTGAGAATTTTTCCTTATTGTCTGGTTGTGACTGGAAGTCAACTACATTTCAGTCAGCTTAGAGATACAGAGTACCTCATCAAACTATATTGTCTTTCTTGAATAATGAAAATTTTTTGTGCTAACTTAATTTTTGTCATTCGTTGAAAAAAGCATACTATAGTTTTCCAACGGTATAATTTTTTTTTTTTTTTTAAACGATCCAGAGAATTAATTTCTTCGAAATGCAATATAGCATTTCTCCTCTGTGAACTATCACTTGACTTCAAAAAGTTTACGTGAGCATCCATGAGTGCCAATACCAGCAGTCACATTTGGTACTTTGGCTTGTATACGAGATTGATTTGTACCTTCATTCTTGACAGCTAATGTGTTGGTTAGACCATGCTATGCATAGTTTAAGAATATTTTTTATTCCTACCACACTTTGTCAGCAGAGATCGTAATTTAGAACATAAAATATTTGCTGAATTTTTTATGGCTTTAAGGGCGCTCGGTATGGTATGTTAAACAGTGGGAAACATGTGTACTGTTATTGACAGTTTTTGGGAGAAAGAATGAAGTTAAAATTATATTGTTTTTCGAATCAGTTATCGAAAATTCATATAATTCTCTAAGACATTTGATATGTATAAAAACATTTCTGGAAAATTAGCCTTTTTTAAGGCTTTTTAGTAAATTGTAGTAGAGTAATACAGCATGAATAACACATAAAACCATGTGTTAGACTTGTGCCTTACAATGCTCTATAGTATGTTGCAATATGAACATTCTGGAATAATAGGGAAAATTCCTAAACAAAAGTGTTTAACATTTACCTGAATCATCCTAATTATTTTGGCACTAAATGCAGCCAGGCAAAGCAATAGCTCCGTGAACACTGTAATTTTCATACTATTCAGCTTTAAGAATGCCATATTTTCAAATGCTGTCACAAACATTGAAAACTCGTTCTTATTGGCTAACACATTTATGACGTAGTTACTTGTTTTGGTTAGCCACCGCACGTCAGCCACTATTGTGCGTATTGGAATTTTTTCACTGACTTAAAAACTGATAAACTTAGTGGACCCGGTTATGTAAAAGTTAATTCTGGGAATTCGGCAGTTGTTTAAATGAGCATGCGTAGTTGTAGATTTGGTAGTTTTGCTAATGTCAATATATGGAAACATTATATTGCTAAATGTCAAAGTAAAATTTAAGTATGCTGTTGATAAAAAGCTAATAACATAAGATTTTACAACTACAGAATGAATTACTTGTGTTAGTACCTGCATGCTGTTTGACCTGCCGTAGCTCTTCATGTAGCTTTCATATGGAATTGGCGCAAGGTCAAGTAGTGAAAAGCTAACTACATCCAAAGTCACCATGTCCAACAATTCTTCCCCTCGCTTCTTTACCTTTGCAGTAGCCTACAAACAGAAATAATATTGCTGATTGCTGGCAATAGGAGTGTAAGCAGTTACCAGTGCAAAACCAAATTTACACAAAATTTGACACAAAAATTAAAAATCCCACAGTGGTAGCACAGATTTTGAAACTCTCATTTTCACACTGAAATCTCACAAAAATATAGTTTTAACATCTGCTAGAATAACCAAACAAAGTCTGTAAAAAAGGTATTACTGAAATTTCACGTCAAAATTTTAAAATTTGAATTCTTATTTTTCTATATTAAATGTGGTTAAAAAAAGTTGACTAAATAATCTAAAATATTAGTCCCACAAAATTAAATAATAAGGTCATCTTTCTTGGCAGTTGGAGCGATTCTGTTGGAAATTTAATTTCTTTTTTCAATAACATTTTACTTTTTATTTTGTATGCTAATTTTACAGAGTATAAATAATAGATCCAAAATTTTCAAACTGAGTTTCATTAAATTTTATTGTAAAATGTGAAAATTTGGCAGAACTTTGATAGAATTAGGAATTTGTGTTGCGAAGCAGCCATTCAATCTGCTGAATTCATTGGCATATTTATAAATTCTTTTAAAAAGTGGATTAATTTTTACAATGACCAAAAATATACTTTTAGTAAAATGAAGAAAAATTAAGCAAATTAGACAAACTACTAAAGTACTACAAATACACAACAGTTTCACAAATTTAAAAAAAAATTAAATTATGACATTTACATTACCAGTGCAACGATAAATAAAAATAAAAGTATTAGTTAACTAAATTAACAAATACAAATAGTCATATCTCATACCTTCACTACCAAGTGAGGTAGCGCAACAGTAACAAATCGGACTTGCATTCTGGAGGACCCGGGTTCGATCCCCGGCTCTGGCTATCCTTATTTTGGTTTTCCATGGTTTCCCGAAATCGCTCCAGGTGAATGCTGGCAGAGCCACATTTATGCATCTAGGCGCCGTAGGGCCGTGACTCTTCAGCGCCTACTGCAACTCTCTTTTATAGCCTTCCTTACTAACTCGAATCCTTGTCCCATTTCCAACACCACACTAAAAATTGCTTTACTCTGTCCTTTGCTATGCATAAAAACAAAAATAATAATGACACTGTGATCATTTTCGTTATCTCTAATGCAGTTACTTGAAAATTACTGCTAAGAATATTTTTTTTTCATTAAATACACATACAAGTGCAAACATTAAAATTTTAACTGGTCACCATATTGGCACTTATAAAAGCAGTGACGGGAAATTCTCAAAATGTTCTCCTCGCTAAAAGTGCGCCCCAAGCAAAGTTGCGCCATAGGCCCGGCCCTGAATGCTGGGATGGTTCCTTAACAACGACCACGGCAGACCCTTCTCCCAGCTGCTGTCTTTGTACCAAGTGTGTGTCACAGTCTTTAATGACCTTGCTGTCAAGGAAATAAAGCCAACTTACCTTACCTTATCTCATGTCTTCCCTTTTCAATTTTAAATGTTTTATCAATGTATGTAAAAAAAAGATTTTTCACTTGATTAATTAAAAACGTTCAAATAAATAACTTTTATGTATTTATTTTGTAATTTCGTTTATATCTATTGTCAAGAATACATTTAACATTTTGTCGAGAACACAATTACTTTTATCCCACACTTAGTTTCAACTATTGCAAAATAATTTGCCTCATAATTTTTATTCGTTTCAACCTCATGTAGTTTTGTGTATTCACAAGAGTTGTACAATTTTTTATAGTTGTTAAGACAGTTGACTAACATTTGATTGAAAATTTTGGTGAATTTTACAGTATTTAAGTTTTAAAAAAACATATATATACACATATCCTGGTTTTATTATTAAAGTTAATTTTGAATATCCACTAGAATTACATTAATAACTTTAAGAAATACTGTTTATCTCAGAAAATAAATTCCAAACACAAATGAGTGAAAACTATAAACAACTGCTTTGAAACTTACCAAAATACACAGAATTTTAAAATTTAATCAAGCTGCTTTGTAGACAATTGATTTTATTACATTAATGAGAACTAATGCCCAAAATAAGCTTGAACTAATATATTTTATAAATTAATAAATAACTGGAATTTGGCAAAACAATGGAAATGTAAGAAATCATATGGGTGTAAGATAAGTTTCAAATTAAAAATATTTTACGCGTGCCCAGACATGCCCCCTTGCAATAACCCATCTGTCGCACTGCCAGAAACTACCGAGAAAATCCCCTCACCCCCCAGTGCCTAGCAGGTGGGTGGGAGCAGGGGCGTACGCAGGGGGGGGGGGATATATCCCCCCCGAAATCCGAAACCATTCCCATAAAAAAAAACAGATAAACTAACACACATACATGTATTATATTATCCCCGTACTTTTACGCAATAAAAAAGTGAACCTTTTAAGCTTTTAAAAGAAAACTAAATCGTTTCTTTAAGAAAAGATTACAAATATGAAGGTAAAAAATACTTTGACTTCACAGATAAACAAACCACATTATTAAAACCTGACCAGTAGATCCGGCAGGTGATGGAGCGCTGGTCGATAATTTTAGCTGTTGTCAGCAGTAAATCGAAGGCTGCCTAAGTCGATTCATACTCAAATCATTTGTTTCAAAGTGTGTTTGTTTACATGTGCACCTTTTCTATGGGTTAAATGTTGACTTTATTGTTTTTCAACCTAATCAGACTGTTTAAAGTGCTGCAATGTTATACGATAAGTAAAATGTACTACTGCTAGTATTTTGCAATAAACTATATACCACATTTTAGTTACGCTTAGGTGTACTAGTATTTAGTACCAGCAGTGTTAAAGACACTCATTCTCTTGATATGCAGTGCCAGTGACCAGTGACTATGAAGAGGTTAGAAACATATTTTACAATAGTTAGTAAAAAACAAAAAAAGAGTGATGAAGATGATAAAGAAGAACATGCTAAAGTGGAAGAACCATCCAACAGCTTTCCTGTTCCTGTGCCAGCTGAAAGTGATGTAAGTAACGAACTTGATCAGATTCGGAGGGAGGAAAATTGTGAAAATGTTACGATTAATCTAGATCAAGCAGGCCCAAGCCAACAATGCTCTCCTCCTTGTATTGCTAACCCCAGCACATACAAATATGATATAGGGATTTTTTCAGCCTCTCCATATTCAGACCAGGAAAAATATAAATGTTTAACAGATACATGGGAACCTAATGAATCTTATAAATTTTTACCAGGCGAAAGGAATCTTAAATTCCAAAGAAACTGGTTGTTTGAATTTCGTTGGTTGGCATACTCTGACAACAAGAAAGGTGCTTTTTGCAAGTAATGCGCATTGTTTGCATTTGATTTTGAATCAGGTAAAGGTTCACATATTCAGTTAGGTTCCCTGGTTAAAAACCCATTCATAAAGTGGAAGAAAGCTAAGGATGAGTTCAGACATCACGAAGCAAGGGAATACCACAAAATGGCTTGCACCATGGCACAAAAATTTATCTCAGTGTATGAAAAAAATAGAGGTAATGTCATAGTTCAACTAAACAAGCAAGTCAAGGACAAAATAACAGAAAATAAGAAAAAACTAACTCCTATAGTAAAAACTTTAATATTTTGTGGAAGGGAGGGCCTTCCACTGAGAGGCCACACTGATTATGGCACATTACAATTGGATGAAAGTGTGAATGATGGCAAATTTAGGGCATTACTGCGTTTTAGGGTTGAAGCAGGAGATGAAACTCTGAAAGCACATCTTGAGAATGCTAGTTGTAATGCTACCTATCTTAGTCCTCGAATTCAAAACAAAATAATTGAAACTTGCGTTGGTATAATATCACATGAAATTGTAGAAAAAATTAATAGGTCAGATTATTTCAGTGTTCTTGCTGACGAAACGGCAGACATTGCAGGAATAGAGCAGTTTTCACTCTGTGCCCGTTATGTGGATATTGAAAAAGAGAGTTTCATAATACGTGAAGATTTTCTTAAATTCGTACCAGTTTATGATGTTCGTGGAGGAACTTGAGCAAATGCTTTAATACAACAACTTCAAGATTTAGGCATAAATGTCAATAAAATGCGTGGCCTAGGGTTTGATGGTGCAAGCAACATGAGTGGCCAATTTAATGGCTGTGCAGCAAAAATAAAAGAGTCCTACCCACAGGCAATGTACGTTCATTGTGCTAACCACTCACTTAACTTAGCTCTCAGCCATTCCTGTACGGTGCCTGTTATAAGAAACAGTTTATCCACAATAAACAGTACCATTACATTCTTCAGAGGATCGCCTAAAAGAGAAGCAGTTTAAAAAAAAACATTTTACAACTTGATCAAGGAGCACGGAGGACAAGACTTCTTAAATTTTGTGAGACCCGATGGGTGGAACGTCTAGATGCTATTGCTCTGTTTGTTGACTTGTTTCCATTTGTTGTAGATTCTTTGACTGAGATTCAAGAATTTAACGATTCTGACACATCCAGCAAAGCTTTTTCTTTTTCAGCATCTATGCAGAAATCTGCCTTTATTGTATTTATGGTAATAGTTAATAATGTCTTTAGCCTTTCAACTGGATTAGCAAAACCTTTACAGTCAAAGCAAATAGATCTAAGAAATGTATTGACTTGTGTGAAAATCTACAAACAGAACTAACAAGCACGAGAGTGAATTTTCAGCCAATTTATAATGAGGCTGAAAAACTCGCCCTTGCCATTGGACATCATTTAGAGATTCCACGTACAAACATATGCCAAACACAGCGAGCCAACTACGACGTAACAAATTCTGAGGAGTACTTCAAACTTTCTGTTTTCCTGCCCTTTCTCGACTATTTCTCAAGCCAATTGCAGGATAGATTTTTGAACCATAAAAGTATCCTGAGAAAAATTGAAATTGTGTTGCCTCAGAATTTAGTTCGTGCATCTGATGACGATGAACATGCTGCTGCTGAAGCTATAATAGAGCAGTGGCCAGAAGATATTGATGCATCACATGTATCATTCTGTAATGAAATGAAAATGTGGACACGAAATTTCCTCACTTCTAATACGGACCCTGAGCATTTGGATTTCATCTCTGCTTCGAACATCTGCAATGAAAATATTTTTCCACTTACACATAAAGTGTTAAAGTTGTGTTCTGTATTACCAGTCACTACATCGACACCAGAACGATCATTTTCAACACTGCGTGTGTTAAAAACGTACTTGAGGAGCACAATGGCCGGACATAAGACTTAGTGGTCTAGCACTTATGTATGTACATAGACATTAGCACCGATAAAGTGTTGGATGAAATGGCAAGAAAACCTCGTCGCCTACTGCTTTTGTAAGGTGCATTTGAACACAAACTGAAAGTAAACATATCTGGAACAATAAGATGTACCTAAGTGTGTTGTGTGTGTGTAAAACATGTAAATATTGTAAATGTTATTTTGTTTTAAAACATAGTTGGAGCTAAATTTAATGGGGGTTTCACTTGTGTGGTATGATTATGGACCTGAATAATTCGCGTTTTCTTTTTGACACAAGGTAGAAGTCAAACAACTGAAAGTAAACGTCGTCACTTCGTTATTGGCTCTTGGCTCATTTGACACCTCCTTCATGGTGCTCCGCCAGTAGCAAAGAAACAATTAAATACACTAGGCGTCACAGAGTAGCCAGTGCGTAACTGTTGTTAACTTCAGACCACAAGTATTCTTGGAGACTAGCGTACAGAATGTTGAACTCGAGAATTTTTTCGGTCTCTAGTTATGATTAATATTCAGGTTGCATCCCCCCTGAAATTAAATACAGCGTACGCCCCTGGGTGGAGCAATGAGTGCCGGGCTTTGTTTGAATAAATAGCATGTGTAGTTTTAATTTTCAGTGTTATAATGCTTAAATTTAGTGTTCGATAAAATGAGTACGGGGGCTTTACGTCTCTGAGCTCATTAAAGACTGTGACACAACAAGTACAGCAATAGGAACTGGGGGAGATTTGGACATGGCCTTTGCTAAGGAACCATCACAGCATTCGCCTGGTGCGATTTTGGGAAATCGAGGAAAACTCAATTCAGGATGTCAAAGCCAAAGATGGAAACTAGGTCCTCCTGAGTGCAACATGTTACCATTGCGCCACCTCACTCTGTTTCAGTGCTTAGTGTTTATATTTATTTTTCATGATATCTATTCAGTGCTTCGTATCTTCTCTTCAGTGTTTATGTGTCTTTATAAGAACACATCTTCATAAATGAAATTAGCACAGCAATGTCTTGAATACACAAAAAATCCATTATATTTAAATATATCTTAAGTGTGTTATTGTTCAAATATATAATATGTCATATTAATATTATTATTTTATTTTTAATAGCCATTGTTTATTTGCTTTCATATTTCTTCAACTAAATCATACACACATTCTTCCTCTGATTAATGAACCTAACCTGGGGATTAGTTGACTCATATAAGATGTTTCTCAACAGTAATAATGTTTCTACTATTTATCCCATGTTATTTTGTTTTGTGTGACATACGCACTTTTATTATAGTGTTAATGTATGTGGACTAGTTTGTGTTGCACAAAGCTACGTGGGCTTGGCTTTGCATACGTGAACACAAAGTTAGTAGGTGCAAGATGTTTGGAGGAGACGTACGTGTGTTTGGTCCACCACGGATCCTTCATCAGTTTACTTTCAGTCATTTTTAGTTTTTAACTGTCAATATAGTTTACTGGAACCTTTTCTTTGTTTATTCTTGACCTGGGGCTCCTCACCCCCTGTGGCCGTCACACCCAGGAACTTAACTTATTACATATAATTATTCTACAGCTAGTCTTGTGCTATTTTTACCGCCAAACCCACTGGACGGGTTGGACTCTAGACCTGCTTCACTGGCTGGCCTATTGCACAATGCAACTGTATTGCTGTGTTTTAATTGTAAGTAAATTGCATAAATGACCTCCTAGTCTTTTATTTAATTAGTGGTTACTCGCCCTGTCCCCAGTGGTGTTTTCAATTATGTGTTGAGTGTTCAAGTGTATTCTGGTGTGGAGACTGGCCCTGACAAGTCTCTGAAGAACTGCTACTTGGAGGATGCAAGAACAGTTTATTTAGTAACATAGCCTGCCCCTTGGTCATCGGCCTGTCGACTTTGGGATCATTACCAACTTCATTGGAGGAGTTTTCCCAGTATTCCGTAGTGCGTCCTTTCCCACTATCCATCTCATCTCTGCTCTCCCTGCAAGCTGGCCTATTCCCATAACCCTGACACCTATATCCCATTTGATGCATTCAACGTGTCACTAATCACAGTGTTTTTCCATCTCCAAGCACCCCCCTCTCATCTGATGCCTTTTCCATTGAGGGGTGCTATCGTCGTATTGTAGATAATTAACTGTAAAACCAAATTATTAAAAGTGAACACTATATACTAAAAATATTGCAGTTAAATGCAAAAAAAATTTAAAATTTTATGTGACATTTTAGATCTGTTCAAAGAATTGATATAGGTGGTTCTGGATAAAGTGAGCACTAAAAATTTAACCTTCGGAAAATATCACCAGCCATTACTGCATATAATTCAATATTAACTATAGTTCACTTACGGCTTGTATGGTTGGCAGCAAAATTATGCAATATAGTTCCACGTATTTTCCTATTTAATTACAACAATACTGAAACAAAATCAACCGAAAGTGACATAATTGAATTTTATATCATTAATAAACTTTTTTTATCAAACTATATATAAGTACCTACCGTCTGCACAATTTATCTTACATGCGGAAACATCAAGTGACGTGTCCAGAGGCTAGACATTTCCCGTCATTAGCCGTTACGTGCGAAAATATACAAATTTACTGAAAATAGAACTTTAGCAGGGCTTTTTTGAGTGCTCACTTTATCCCGAACCGCCTGTTTATGGATTTCACTGTAATAAAAAATATGTAGAAAAATTAATTCTGTTACCAAGACACACGTTTGTATATATTTATAATATTGGAACTGAAGATGTTTCTCAAAACATGAAATCAATGACAGAAAATTTTGATGAGCGATTATAAAAATAATAATTTATATCTTGTACCAACTAAAAATAAAAAGGTTTTGAGCAAAGTGAAATATGAATGTAATGGAAAAATAATACAACAATTAGTTATTCAAGATAAAAGATAACTAGGCCTATTTTTCAAGTTGTTAATACAGAAAAATCTAAAAGTATTCTAAATAGTAAAAATTGTTTGTTAAGTGAGAAACAGAAATACATACATACTGTATATATCTAATGTTAAACAAAAAAAAAAAATGAAATATTTTTGTAATGCCAATAACACAGTGTTAATCCTAATGATGCTAACAGAATTACTTTGAGAAATAAAATAACCACATTGTTATATGGATGTAAAAACATATGAAAACTTCCAACATCTTAAACTTCCTAAACAAAATTAATTTCACTTCCATAAAAATTACTCAATTTTTTTTTTCATCTCTAACTTCTGAAAAAATTTTATTAGAAACGTTGTTATTATTTTTATAATGAATATTGAATATGGTGATTCATTTACGACAAAATCAATAAACGCATAGATTATTTTTGTTCGAGAACTAGCAATATCTCTCAGTTTTTAAATTATTAGGCTGATAATATTTTTTAAACTTACCATACAGAAAATTACAATGAACATTACTTCTTTTGAACCGATTAACATTTCTTAACTTATATTTTACAAAAAAAACTAAGACCAAGTACGCACGTAAGATATTACTATCATCAAATTTTGATTTCAGTTATATTCTATTTTTCGGATTATATGCAATAATCTCAATTTTTTTTTTATAAAAAGTGTTCAAAAGAATTTGTAATTTACTTTTCATGATTCTCTGTTGCAATGGCCTTTAGACAGAATTATAACTTCACTTTTGTTAACTATAGGACAAATTTTTTTAGATGTAATTGTATTGTTTAAATTTGGTGATACAAATTGTGTATGAAAATTAATAAAATCAACAGATTTATCATTCTTAATTATTACATAATGAGGTTTCCTTATTAGTACAAAACTACTATTTGTCAACTTAAACACTTTATTATTTTTAATTTACTATACAAATTTTAAAACTAAATTATTAAAATTTAATTGGGGAGTTTGTATAAAAAATAGTGAAATATTGCCAAAAAATATTTGAGTTATTGCGTTAGTCCAATAATTCTGGAAAACAAATTTGATAATTTATTTTACTGACAGTAAATGTGGTTAAATTTAAAGCTATTACAGTTATTTACCAGAATGGAAGAAGAGGTTTTTTGACAGGAAGTAGTTTATAAAAATATGGAGTTGTCCTAAAATGGGGGTTGCCTTAGTTTTGAGACAAAGAACCATTTTTAGCTACCAAGACGAAAAGCTACTTTCATTCTCCTGAGACAAAGAGCCACTTTTATGATTCCAAAACAAAGAGCCACTTTTATGCTCCCGAGACAAACAACCACCTATATCTTCAATCTATGGCATATCACCAAACCGTTACATATTCAGACACTTGTTGGTTTTACCAGACAAGTTTTTGGTTGCACAATGAATTGAAAAGAATATATTATGAACTACAAAAATTTTTAAAGTATGCACATATGTTGCACCTAAGTCAAAATATTTAATACACAAGTGATATTTAGTATGTATTCTCAGGGGTAGTCTTGGATTCAAGGTAAAAATATTTTCCTCAAGGAACAGTTATCTTAAAATTCAGGGCTTCCTTTATTTGGGTAAATATGGTATAACAGTATAATATAATAGTAAATCCAGCAGCAGAGGGCTGGGGGGCATGGACTTAGTTGGCTCGGCAACCTTCGGCTTGGAGGTCGGTCAGTCTTGGATAAATGTCACAGTGGACATGTTGGATTTGTGTCCCCTTGGCCTAATGTTTGACTTATGAACTTCATGTTTTTTTACCTTTGTCCACGGGAACCATCTTGTCTACCAAAAAATTTTTTATTGTCATTTGTTTATGTCACTTGGGAGACGCAATCTTTGTACTGGTGCCTTTGGTGTACTGTGCCATCTTCCACTTGGTTGGATGCCATATTGGTAAAGAAGTCTGCTGGGAGGAGCAATGTTTCTTTCAGACAATTTGTTCCAGGAGGGCACATAAGTAGTTTTGTTGGGGATGAGAGTTGGGGATGGGGGTTCACGAAGTTGGCAATATTAGTCTATAAAGTAACACCATTCCCTCTGATAAAGCAGGGGGACCTCCCCTGGGCTAATTTAGCTTTCAAGGTGCAAAATGGTGCTATTTAATAAGTTTCTGAAAGGTAAGGGGGAAGGGTCAGGAACCCAATGATGCTCTCCAGCTACATCCCTGGGAGGAGAGATGGGTTGTTCTTGGCAAAGGACAAAGAGGGGAAAGGAATTTTAATGTGAAAATTTGGACGTGTACTGCATAAAAAACAGCAGAACTTTAATCTTTGCTTGTCTCTTTCTTTCTTTTATTTTTGTACTTTTGTAATACTGTCTCTTGTTCTCTCTAAGTCTTCTGACCTTGCAGCGGCATACATCCATAACAATTAAGCTTTAATTCATGATTCACTCCCATTGCAAGAACCAAAGATCATTACAATTATAATTTACGAACAGTAGAATACACCAGCCGGGTCAATACAGATTTTCACTTGTGGGAATTTTCGGACGATGTCTCTGGTCGGTGGGTTTTCTTGGGTATCTCCCACCTCCCCCGCCCATTCATTCCAGCGCTGCTTTATTCATTACTCACCCTTCATTGGCTTTCAAGATCATAGCTGTTAAAAGCTGCCCAAATATTACCATCTTCTGCTGTGATTGGCTATAATACACATTTAAGTAAGCGTTGCGAGAACCTTTACGGCAACGGGTATGGAAAGGCCCTTTTACGGTGATACAGATATGCCACGGCCATGTGAACAACCTGTCAACGATACACATGTTACAGATAGCTGTTATCAAGATCTTTTTTAAGGAAAGCTTGAGAATAAACCAGTAAATAAACTTTAAAAATTAACAGCGCAAATATACACTTCAAAATGGGTAAACCAGCACTTAAATACAAAATTAACCACAGAGACATACAATGATCAATTACAGAATAAACTTTTACAATGCAAAGGAAAGCGCACTAAGACTTTGTTAGATTAACTATTGTCCTGTGATATAAAATAGCCTACTGATGTCGCCAGACGTACTCAAGGAAAACCATTAAAATTGAAGCTCTGGTAGCAATTAATTGTTTCGGTTAGTGGTTGAAGGATATATTATAATGTTTTTTAACATCCCAAAGTAAGGTTGAAGGAAGGTTATACTTGTCCAGAAAATGAATAACTAACTTTTTAACCAATAAATAATGAAAGCGAAGTACTTAACATTTTTTTTGTAACAACAAAAAGAGAAATTAAATCAATTTATGTCACATAGAGAAAGTAAATCAATTTATGCCACATACAGTACGTACGAACATACATTCAAACGCACCTCAATCATAGTGTAAGAATGTTTTATTTATTTGCATCTCTGCGACATCAGATGCATACTCTACACCACAGAATCCTCCTTCATTCTCTGTCTGTATGGCACATTCACATTTAAGTTCTCTCCTGGTGTCTAGCCGGAGCTGTCTTGCCACTACCAATAGTTTTTCTCTCTCTATTTATCTGCCATTTCCCCACTTTCCATCCCCTTCCCCTTAACATACTGACATTACTGATGTGCTCAACACTATATATTTTACCTTTCTTTCACATTAGCTTCGTCACTTCCATGATCAAAGCTGTTGCTATGAAGGGGAGATTACACAACAAGCCAAATTTAATGCTTAACAATTGTTTAGTTTTTTCAGACAGTATCTTGAGACTGTTATTTTCATCCTATATTTTTAGTTGCTAATTCTTTGATTTCTTTGGGGGGAGGAGCTCTACACACAATCCCATCCCCCCTCAGAGAGATGCCTGAAAGAAACACTGGCATGGGCACTTCTGTAGCAATCATCTTAGTTCTCGAGTTGGTCACCAGAGGTGCTTCACTTGACTGATAGATTGTTTCATATTTGTATCATGTACTAGGTGGCACTATTATCACATTGTATTTAAGGGTCAAATGTCATGTAGCCTAGGCGGAGATATCACCCTTATCGTCATAATTGTAGAGTGTGTGTTGCTCACCGCTGGACCTTGTGTTATAAAAATGATGCCTCACTCCTTGGCTACTGAGGCGTGGAGCGAAATAAGAATTTATATTTAGGATATTGTAAATGTAATACTTTATCTCTCATGATATTGGAATTGATATTTTACCTTAATGATAATAGTCCTCTGAAAGTTTTTAATTTATTTATTACATAATAATACCAAATTGAAATGATTCATTTCTTGTTTCTCATATATTGTAATTATTTATGTCTCCTTTACCAATTAGCAATTATTGATTTTTTATAATGGATATTGCAATTATTAATTTTATCCTTATACAAAGTCACAAAATCACATTGTTATGCTTGAACTTCAAAGCATCAAGATGATCCTGAGGAATATCAAGCCTGATCCTCAAAGCAGCTAGATGACCCCCTTGTTCTTGAGTCAGATTGACTTTTCAATCATTTATTAATAATATTTATTTTTTAAAATAAAAAATATAGTACCATCCTCCCTATCGATGCTTGATAATGTATATGACACCTGCTCCTATTTTTTACACAATTACACTTCTCCCTTTAACATGCTAATTATAACATTTTTATCAATTTAATATTTCTAGTGTTTTTTATATTTTTACTTATTAGATAGGCCTACTGTAAAAGTTACCAATTTTTTAAAGCTATTTCCTTTCATCACATTCAGGCATATAGCATACAGTATTGTTATTCCATAATTCACAAATAATATTTATTAAGATATGTGTATTTCTTTCAAAAACAATAAATCTATATATAGTCTCAGATACCTAAACCTCCCACTCCCTTCCCCTTCATTTGGCAAGTACTACTTCTACCATCAAACCTGTTAGTTAAAATCATATTTCTGTGGTCAAAAAATATTTGTTGGCATATGTGGAACATTCCACTTACAAACTACGCTCCAGGTATTGCAAAATGTGACAAAATTAAAGGTCCTACATTTCAGACATGACTGGAATTATCTAGACTGTCAACTAAGGAACAGTTTTTCTCACACGAAGATTTCCCAACACACTATGTTGCATGGCCACTGCATATAGACAACAGTCAAATGAAAGTCGACGACAGCACTCAGACAAAAGACTAGTGCAGACAAGCAATCACAGATGCTTAACAAAATGATACTGTTGTAATAAATTAACTTTATTACAGTAGTATATCTTTAACACTATACAACAATTACATACAATATGACATTCCGCCATTACATGATATCAACAAACAAAACATCTGTGGTGCCAACCTTAGCCCACTTAGTTCAGTCATCAAACCCCTACCCACTAATGGCCTAGCACTAGGTCCTATAGGTTAGGTCTTTGTGGTTTTCGTATTGTTCTCTTCAAGCGAACCATCCATAGTGACCTCCGATACATTACCTTCTTTTGTATCTGCCCTCAGGATATCACAAGATCCTTCTCGCTCTAGCGAATTCTCTTTCCATTGCCAATGCCACCGCCATGCTATGTCTGAACCATACTGTGTCATGTAGCATAGTACACCCTTCTTGATTTGCAGTTTGGGTAATGTTCTCTGCGGTCTTCGCTTGTGTCATGTGTCTACTCTTCAAGTGGTCTGCATGACAAAATGTACTTTGCATTGTACAAAAATCTAATAAAAAGGACCAACTATGGTTCTGACTCTCCCTGGAAACCAGGCCACCTTCTCTCCCCTAACACTGCGTACCCAAACCTCCTTACCTGCTGAAAAATGTCTTGGCTTTCTTTCAGTTGCCATTGGCCCTTCCTCATGGAAAGTCTGTCGATCTTCAGGGAAGGCTTTAACACACTCAACCTGGTACGCGGTTTCCTCATCAAGAACAATTCTGCTGGTATCACTCCATGCTTGATGATGAAATATTCCATACTGAAAACAGTAAATTATCTAGTCTGTGCCGTAACGAGAGTTGGGCCTCTTCTGGTGAACAAACATGTTTCCGAAGCCATTTCTATACTTATTGCACCATCCTTTCTGCCAACCCATTTGACTGAGGATGGAAAGGAGGGGTCAATGTATGATGAATGCCATTCACCCTTATTATTACTTTGAATTCTCCTGATGCAAATTGTAGTCCATTATCGGACACTATTTGTTCAGGAAGCCAATATGCACTGATAGAGTATCCTGAGTTTCCCAATCATCGCTTCAGCTGACACTGAGTGCATGATAAACAACTCCACCCACTTTTAGTGTGCATCCACCACCACTAACAGATCCCTTCCCCCTACTGAAGCAAAATCCAGATGCACTTGTTGACATTTCCATGACCACTGTAGTAATGGAACCTTTTGCGCTGCTGGTTGAACACCTTAGCAACTGTGACATGCTGCCACCATCTCCTCAATTTGGTTGTCCAGTCTGGGCCATTACACACAACTTCGCACCAGCACCTTCATGTGAATTGTCCCCAGATGCTCCTCATGAAGAAGGTCCAACACCAATTTGCGCAGTGCTTCTGGTACAACGATCCTACGTCCCCACAAGAAACAAACTTCCTCCATCGTCAGTTCTTCTACGTTCTGGGTCGGCCACCCATACTGAGTAAAATCCTTTACCCTCGCCAGCACCGGGTCTCTATTAGTTTCCCTGTTAATAATTTTTTGTTGAAGAAATTGACTATCTAGTGTCTATGGCCTTGGTCACACGGCGGCCTGAAGTAGATAACCAAAAGAGGTTTAGTCAGCCGTTTTTAAACACGTTCAGTGTATAGCTGCCGAAGTGAACACGTTCGCGTGTTTACACGGTACTCGATTGTCACAGTCAAAATCAATTGTGTTTTGTTACGACAGTAGGTATATTGTTTTGAGGTTATGTTTGGTTTAACCGTTTAACCTATGTATAAAAGGTAAACAGAGGAAAGTAGCTGGAGACACGTCAAATTTACGTAATATATTTTGAACTCACTTGTTTACATATTAAAAGTTGCATCTGTCGCGATAAACATAACCTTTTGAAAGCTCTACTTACCCCATACCAAAGCTTGTAACACACTCATATGTCGGTGCAATGTGTTATGTGGTGACAAAAATTCTTCATAACACGAAACCTTTAAATCAATATTACACTTTATGGAACGTGGCAAGGATTTTCGAAAAGTTACATTTACCGCGAACAAACACGTGCCAGCTTCATGCGTACAAGAGTACTGGAAATGGCATACATTCTTTTTCCATTGCAAATATATTGAAGGGCTAAAATTTTAATATTAAAATATTTTTACTTATACGTAGCCAAAAACAACATTTTAATAACTTAATTCCCGCTGCTGCAACATAACATGGGGTTGTCAGCCATCTTGTGCGCAATGCTTGTTGACGTTTAACGAGCCAATCACAGCAAGGAATAGAGATTGTTGTTTAGGTAAAGAACCTTTACAACCGGTTCAGTTTGAATAGGAAGCAGCAACGATATGAACTACTTCAGACACCGTGTGACCACATGTACGGCTGAGAAAGTTTAGTTTAAACTAGTTCTGAGGCCCGTGTAACCACAGCTTTAAATCATATTATTCATTGACAATTCCTGTTCAAATTGGGGCATCTACAATTTTATTCAAAATTCACATAAGGGCTGATGTAACCAAATTACCATCAGACAGACAGGGAACTCCCATTTCAGAGAACTAGCAAGAATTTGGTTTGCGCTGATCGTAAATCTCTTTCAGTTAAAGGTATAGTTCAGACTAAAATCAGTTACAATAAGATAGACTGTGTTAAACATTAACGTATCTGATTCATGCAATACACCACTTCTTGGTAAACCCACTATTGAGAAATGTAACCTTTTCCAACACACTAGGAATGTATCAGATCAAGGAAACTTATTTCCAGAAATACCCTCATCTACTTTCCAGCCTGGGTCTAATGTAAAAAAATATATGATTAAACTAAAAGACAGTGCAAAACCAAATGCAATATTTGCACCTCGTAAAATCCCACCTCCATATTTATAAAAAACCAAAGAAATGATCGAGAAAATGGTTGATGGATTGGGTGTCATTGAACCTGTTCACCATTCAACAGAGTGGTGTGTACCTACTGTGATTGTACCTAAAAAGAATGGGGATATTCGAATCTGTGTAGATCTTCCGAAACTTAATGAGTCTTTGAGGCGACAAGTACACCCATTACCATCAACTGACTACACAATAGCTAAACTATAGGGGCAAAATGTTTTCCAAATTGGATGTAAATCATGGACTTCGGCAGGTCCCATTGGAAGAAGTATCTCAAGATTTGACAACATTTCTGACACCTTTTGGACGATTCCAATTCAAAGTTCTTCCAATTGGTATAACATCTGCACCTGATGAAGTCCAGTATCGTAGTTCTGAAATACTTCGAGGACAAAAAAATTCAATAATTATCTAGATGATACACTAGTTTGGGGCAGCAACCAGGATAAGCATAACAAAATATGTATTGGAGGAAGTTCTTAAATTTCAAAACGCTGGTATCAGTCAAAATAAAGAGAAAATTTTTCACAGGGATCTGCCAAATTTTTGGATCATGCCATTTCTCAAGATAGAATAAGAGTGAATGAAGCAAAAGTTAATGCAGTTATGGAACTAGAACCTCCTACAGATAAAAAAGGAGTACAGCGTTTCCTTGGGTTAGTAAATTTTCTGGTAAAATACATTCCTAACAAAAGTGCAATTTTGAAACCCATTGACGATCTTCTGAACTTAAAAAACGAATGATGTTGGGGGACACACCAACAGAAGTCACATGATCAGATCAAAGAAATTCTATGTACTGCTGCAGTATTAGCCTTTAAGATCATTGGCTACCCACCATGATGTCAGCTGATGCATCGTCCAATAGATTGGGTGCAGTTCTACTACAAAAAGCAAATGAAACGTGGCAGCCTGTCTCCTACATATCACTTACACTAATAGAGACAGAAAAATATTATTCAAACTTGAACGAGAGGGACTTGCATTACATGGAGCTGTGACAAATTGAAAGAATATGTTCCGGGGAAAGAAATAATTATTGAAACAGACCATAAATCATTGCTGAAAATATTCACAATAAAAAAATAGATGATCTATCACTCCATCTACAATGTCTTCGCTTAAGAATGATGCGTTATTAATACAAAATAATCTATACACCAGGGGCACATCTCTCTGTTGCAGATTGTTTGTATAGGAGTCCCTTGCATGAAACTGAAAATTACAATTTAGAATTTCAGAGGAACGAGAATTTTAATCCCAAGATCTCTTCAAGAAGACAAGCTTCATTGAATGCTTTCAAACCATATGGGAATCACCAAATGCAGACTGCGAGCACAGAAATGTCTTTGGTGGCGTGGAATATCTTCAGATATCGTCATGATGGTTAACCAGTGCAAAATTTGTTCGTAAAACGTATATAATATTCATGAACCTCTTCTTCCTAGTACTATGCAGAATAGACCGTGGCAATCAGTTGCCTTGGATTCGTTCAAGTATGAAGGAAACGGTTTATTGTAAAAACAAATTGTTTTCAAGATATTTCGACAAGTACCCACTTCAAAGACTGGATTCAGAAGAAATAATCAAAAAGTGTAAATCTACTTTGAGTCACTTTGGCATTCCGTTAGAATTTAAATCAGACAGCGGAACTCAATTTAGTGTGTCAGAAAATGCTGAATTTCTAAACTTCTCTAAAAAATATGGGTTTCATGTGACCGGGAGCAGTCCCTATTTTCATCAAGGTAATGGAACAGTGAGCGCAGCAGTCAAAATAGCCAAGAGTTTGTTAAAGAAAAACAAAGAGGGCCCATACTCGGCCTTACTATCGCATTGCAACACACCTCTAGCACAACTCTTAATTGGAAGACGTCTAAGGGAAATTATGCCAATGATGCCAAACAATTTAGATGAAAAGCCAGACAGTACACTTCATCAAAACGAGAAGAACTATAGGCAGCAATACAAAATAAATTATGCTCGTCATCACAGAGTTAGTTCACTTCAGCCCTTAAACTCAGGGGATTCAGTGTGGTTAAAAGATGTTAGATGGTCAGGCATTATCATCAGATCCTAGACAGAACTACGCTCTTACATTGTTGACATGAGCGGTAGAAGGTTAAGGAGAAACCAGTATTGCCTCAACCAGTATCCCAATGAGAAGATGAAGACTACCAATATATTGAAATCCTATGTTCCAGTCGAGCACTCAGTTTTCCCCATTTGTTCCAGATGAACACTCAGTCTCTCCAGCGGAGCCTTTGGACTCTACAATCCAAGCATCGAAGACCTCTGAAGTGACATGTTCACCAATATCACCGATAAACAAGTTAAAACCTACTCGATAAGTTCGCATTATCAAACCACATGTGAGACTTGATCTTTAAAGGGGGAGGTGATTGGGAAGTAACAAACTCTATGTAACTGTAGATTCTATGGACAAGGAGAAAACAAAAGCGTTTTGTTGAATGGAATTTGTAAAATGTTAAAAGAATAACTAAAAGAAAACGAAACTGGAATCACATCAGTTTTATTGCTTATAAAACAGTAATTCTGAACTGATGGTATCATCCAGAGGGGCAAAAAGTACTTTAGGATATTCCTATAATTGATTTACAGATTCTCACAGAGATCCTTACAATCATACAAAAATTTACAGAGTCAAAATAGTGGTTGCATTCCGCCAAAATATAACACTACAATACCAACACATTCTTTTGGCTAACTTGTCTGCTCAGAACCACAACTCAAGTCCGTGACAATGCAAAATAAAGTTACCGTAATGTATTTCATAAGGATGCAATGTGAGCAACTATTTATGTTGATATGTTCAGCAGTTTGGCAGTTAGCAGATTGAATTTATGTACTGTATGTATAAATAAAAAAGTAACACAAGAAATGCTGTTGTTTCTAGGGGAACAACTGTATATGTACGGGACTATCAATGCAACAGTCAAACTATTACAGTATATGATAAGGACTATAACAACTTACAACACACTTTTTAAACTAAAAACATGACTTTTTGAACTAAAAACATGATTCTTTTATTCAATAAAAAAACCAAAGAAAATAGTGTGATATCTACACAGTGCTGTGCACTTCATGTTGGATATACCTGATTATTGTGAAATTATAGATTATGTACAGATGAAGCAGTGCAGTGGTGAGAGCAAGACAATACCTTTTTCTCCAACTGCCTTTTTCTGGCATTTGCAAAGTTCACAAAATTAGTATTTGATACTATTGCTGCAGAAGAATTCAAGTCTTCAAGTTTCTCTTCAACAAATCCTTCATCAGCAAGAATTGGTTCTACCACACATGTATCACAGGTTTTCCTACAAAATAAACTACCTGTAAGAGCAAAACTTTAATTCACACACACACACACATACATACAAGCACGCCTGGCCAGATACACATAACTACATAGGTACCTACGTAAATAGATGGCTACATATAACGGATGTTAAGAAAAAAGTACTGTATTCCATATTTGGAGATGTTGTATGTAGTAGGGACCAAAACACGAAGGTAAACATGGGGTCTGGAATGCATACCTGAAGAGCTGTGAGCACATATTCAACGTCGCAAATATGAAACGACGTAACTTCCACTCCTGGCTATTTGCTGTTAGACGACCTAAGACTGTAGAACGCACATGAGGACACAGTATTCAAACACTTTGCTGTAGCAGCAGGCAGGAAACACCTGCTCGTGTTGTCATTGTGAACTGTACTGAAATTCTCCGTACAAGCACTGCACATTTGTACCTCTCCAAATATGCAATAATTTTTTTTAACACACTGAATACATACACAAACACACATACACACACACACATACACACACACACAAACACACATACACACACAAACACACAAACACACACAAACACACATACACACACAAACACACAAACATACATATACACACATACATGCATATACATACACACACATACATACATACTGTCTATCCCATGTAAGATTTCCATATTTTGACAGCCGATGCTACCAATATTTTCAACACGTACCAAACACGTGGCAGAATAACATATCATTTAAAATGACAGGACGTGATCGTATGACCTGATGAAGCAGTAGTGGCAGCCCTGATCAACAAATCGGTTAACTTCCATCGCCGACATTGAAAATAGTGTGTATTATACATGAAAAATAAGCAAGCACTTTGGAGGAACCGTAATATATTAACACGGTTATGTATCCAGCATTAGTCAGATAACTATTTTATTCTATTCAAACTGCGTGATTTCTGTAACTATTTTTACAAACAATCGCACCGTTATCAACAGACCTGTACCGGCCGGCAACCAAAACAAAGGACGCCATTACGTAAGCTTCTCGTGTGTTCGTGTGTGTTTGTAATTATTTTCTTTTAAGGTGTTATTATAAATTCTGTGCATATATTTAATATATTGCAATGCAGGGATTAAAATACACGGCCTGTAATCGCCAACGACAACGGGATATTTTAAAACGCGTTTCGGAAGAGGGAACTGGAAAAACGTTCAGCTTTGCAGCATCGTGGCATGTCTACAAAAACAATCGCTAAGTAAGAAGCATGTAATCCGTCCCGAGAAAAGTGCTACAGACAATAAAAAAAAATGTTGCCTACCTTTTATTTTAACGGAATGTGTTATATTTGTACGGTTCTTGTTGTGGGCGCATATGTAAACATGCTTTTTCCAGTCGCCGACTCAATAAATTATTTTTGTACGAAAATATCCGTGTTTTTATATTTTGTATGGCAAGTAAGAGGTACCATTTAATATGAAGTCCACGTGGTATTTTGTGCCTGTCGGCTGCAAAAGTGTAGGCCTACATATTACCAAAATAAAAGGTCAGAAAACTTAAGCCTACCTATGTATTTCCCGACCATTAAAGTGTATGTGTTTAATCATGTGTTACCAAAAGATTTAAAGCTGATTTGGGAAATTAGTCCTACCCATGTTTGTTTATTACTTACGCTTTTTGTTGATATAATTTTTCCGTTTAGGTTGTGAGAGAACAAATTTTTGCGATGTAGTATACAAAAAATATGTTGACAAGTATATATATATATATATAACTTTTGTGAGTCGCACAACTTTGATAATAACATCGATGTTTTGAAGGTAGGCCCTACCCACAAAAGGTAAGTTTTTTCGATAGTCTGCTACATGAAACTTAAACTACTACTTTATGATTGTATAGTGCAGAAGCAAATTGAAGGCAACAAGAAAAATAACTGAAGTAATGCTTTCATGTAGGCCTATTATATATATTTATTTTTTGTTTAAAAATGTTTGTTTGCACTGTCATATGCTCTAGCAACTTCAGTATGTTGTAACCAAATAAGCTAATATTATTTAAACTTTTTAGGTGTCAAGTTGAAATTAAAAATAGATAAGTTACTCATACAAGTTTTTTTGTGATGCCACTAAATGTTACAATTTTGAGTATACCTAGGAAAACATACAATAATAATGATGTAAAATTTTGCGTTGTTATATTAACTGAACTACTGAAGAGTAGGCTATCCATTGCTGCAATATGAAATAATTTTCCATTAAAATTGCTTACCTAATCATAGTAACACTTGTGCAGCCAATATTGAAAACAAATTAACTTACTTGTCTTGAGATCTCAAAATAACCAAAACAAAATCACAACACACTTTGGATTCTATTGCAATGATACTATACCTTAACTGTTGACATGCTTTGATTGTCAGCTGGAAAGCACATGGTGGTGGAAGGATACATAATGTGTTTGTTTACATTGCCCTACTTTTTTACGATCTGTCAAATAATGGAATTCTTACACGGTATGGACAAAGCCACCTGCACATATTCATAGCTACCTGATTATGTACGATTTTCATGAAATTATGTTACAAATTTTGTGAGAGGATTCCTTGTAAAACTGAGGTAAATTTATATGATACAGGTTTTTGATTAGCACAAATGATGGGGGAGAAATTCTGTGTCTATTTTCTCTAAAATAGTTCACTTGAGGGTGTTACGATAAGGCGACCTTTTCGTTTATGCTACAAACTGTGTCTTATAGTAGCCAAAAAATGTAGTGGTAAAGAAATCTATGCCACAAAACGGCTTGACCAACCCCATTATCTACTGAAGGAGAAATTTTTTCGCAGATTGCAGATCTTGTTATTACTAAACCACATCCTGAAAACCATTACCGGTATTAATTTCTTGTTACTTTTGATTATTTTAACAAATGTTGTTTATCAATGTAGATAATCAATAGTGAATGACTACATAATATTTGCACCAGCCAAACACTTTACCTAATTTTGCAGCGAATTATCTCACAAAATTAGAAACATACTTTTGTGAACACCTGGTAAACATACCTGCATACATACTTACATACCTACACACCTATATACATAGATAAATATACAAACATACCGTACATACATACATACCATCTACCTACTATAAAATTTCTGTCCTCTCTTAGCCAGCCTCAAACATTGTCACACAAAAATTTTATTATAGTAAATAACTGTGTACTTTAAAGCCGGCTTTCCACTGGTGCACATTTGGACGTGCATGGTGACATCAGGTACCCGAGGAACCTCCGAGGCGATGCGCGTCTACTAACAGTTCAGGCCATTCCCACTACAGGTAAAAAAAACCTGCTGGCATGAGAAAGCCCACGCAAGGTCAGGGTAGAGGAATGAATGACTGACAATAGCCTTTCCACTTTGCATGTCTCACAGTCCCAGACTGGCAGATTTCGCAGTGCAGGCGACATGTCCTAGTCAGTTTCCGACATGGATTATTCCACCGTAACATAACACGTAGGACTAAACTTTAACATAAATCTGAATTGGACCTGGTGACTTTTTTTAAACATAGATATAAAAAGTTAAGGCTATTTAATACTCAAAGCTACACTAAACTTATCAAGTTTGTTGTATGCTATAGGCTCTAAGTCAACTTAGGATTTTGGTCTTAGGATTTATCAGCAAACGGTAACACGTACAAAACTTATTTAAAGCTGAATTGAGTGCAGTACGAGTATGTCAAATGTACATGAAAATACAATAATGAAGGAATCATTTAATTTTGAAAACTGTATCTGTTACTCACCAGGCATTAAACGTGTTACTTTGGCCAGCATGAACAAACTATCAATTACACCCAGCACCGAATCCCACGGTCCCAGGCCATAGGGAAATGTGGTGTTAGGGATGGTCCGCTCATCCCGGTTTTGCGGTGGCGAGTCCAAATTCAAAATGAATGGTGCCCCGGCCCGGAGAGGGTGCCAGGCCCGTAGAGACCACCATGCGTTTCGGGAGGATACAGCAGCATAAGTTGCAGTCTGGGTGAACATATTTTGCGCATTCAAGGCCTAGAAGTGCGGACGCGGTAAAGACAAGACAGTACGCGCATCACGTTTCATCCTAAGCCTCTAGGCACAAGTAGCTAAGCTGGCGTACAGTCTTCTCGCTGACAGCGCGCCTGTATGAGACTTTGTGGTGAAGCTAATATTTTATGACATATAAATTATTTAAGACAAAGTTGTATTTAAAACATTCTATGCCAAGATTTGTCTACCTACAAAAAAGACCGCGAAAACTCCCATTTTCGCAGTTTTCAGCCGCTAGAAAATGTGCTTTAATGAGTAGTGATGAACCTGAAATGGGTGTACACACAAGTATAACGTTCATTAAATGCTATTCTTAAACACACATCACTCATGTGCGATGAGCAGTTTTCAAACAGTCTGGTAATGGCCGTAGCTCTGCACAACGCTCGGTAGCCTGGGTAGACGACCACACTAACACACTGGAACATAATTCTTTTGTATAACTAAACAGCACTGTATTTCATACTGGATAGAATTTTTACAAGTAATTTTCTGTTGTTCTTAACCACACACACAAATCTACACGACCATTTCATCTTTTTCGGTAAGCGATATTTACCATATTTTATCAAGGTTTTTACATTTTACAAAGGATTACAAAATATTTAACCAATGTATTTTCCAATAAGAGACTATAATTTCAGTGAATTACAACAGTTTAAGTTAATCTGGAACTGACATGACTTTGACTTCAACAGCATATTTTCTTTTAAATAATGTCAAACATAATTTAATTTTTATACACTAATAGTACTGGTACAGATTCGTATTATGGCTGTTCAAATGCCCATTGATCGCATGTATTTTGAGCGTATTTTACTAATCGATAATAATTACAGTTTTATAAAATTACATCAATTAAGAATATTTTTGCTACTATTCCAACACAATAATGAGAATTTTAACATTAAACAATGTGCAAAAAGTAAAGCTAAGTCTACTATTTCTTAGAAAGATTACTATTTTTTTGCCCTCAGATGTAGGTGAAATGAGATAAGGATGGAGCAGCGATGGAATGCAATGGCAGGCGTATCCCAAAATAAGTGAAATGTTTCTGGCAACGTACATGACGTTTGTACATGCAAAAAGTTGTAATACCGTATTTTCCGGCATATAAGACAATTATTTTTACATATTTTTGGCCTTCAAAAATTGCTACTCGTCTTATATGAAGGTGCAAAAATTTTTGGGAACCTAAAAATCATTTGAAAACTAAGCTGTAAACGGTGGAGTTGTATGATGTTTCAAGGAAATGCGTTTTTCGTCACAAATGAAAATGAGTGCCTCGTTTTTAAATAAAATTTACGGTACGAAATTTTGATGAGCTTTATTCATTATAAAGGACATTTCCTCGCAGCGAAGCGGCGATTGAAGCAGCTGGAGAGCGTGCCGAGATACTTTGTCTCGCCAGCCTACAACTCTCGGGCGGAGAAAATAAGGACCTAGGGCCACATGCTTACATCCTTTGTCTCTCAAGCACAGAACTCTCGGGCGGAAAAAACGAGAATCTACGTACCGCACCACACATTCATGTGTCTACTGTCCAGTGCTAGGCTGGCAGACAACAGCGCACAGGAATGCAATGACCTTGCAAGCAGCTGTTGTAGCCCGGCATTGACATGTAGCACACGGCATGCTTCAGTCCGGCGTTGCCAAGTCGCGCACAGCTGCCGGCAACTGATTATGTCGCCAGCCGCCGCCGTGCATTTCCTTGGCAGCTTGTCTCTTGGGCGCCCGGAGGGCAATAGTAGCCAATGTTATTCGTTTATGTGTCTACTATGATTTTTATATGACGGTAATAAATGCATTGAAAATATTTAAACTAAATTTTTAATGTTTCTAGCAAATGAAAAAAATATTTTTCTGTCGGGAATTTCAAATTAGTGATTTTTTTTATTAATTTTTTTTTTTTTTTAAGATTTTGTACCTTTAAAACCATGACTCGTCATATATGTGAGGTTGTCCTATTATGTCAACAAATACGGTATAAGCTATTTTGAAATTACTATGAAAAATATAGAAATTAAAAACTCTGTGATAATTCTTTCATTCATTTTTATAAATTATAGTTCTCTTTCTCTTTGTCCTGCACTTTTAATGAAGCTTACTTTTGGCAGTGTATCACAAAAATATTAAATGTACAATATAAAATCTTTTTAACGCTTTGTGGAAGTTTAAGCCTGTCATATAAAAGACAATGTGTGTTCATTGATTACTGTTTTCAAATTGTGTTTGTTGTAATTGAAACATTAAAATAAACTATCTTTTTCGTGGTACTCATAACTTTAAACATCTTCTAGTATTAAAATGTATACCCAAATATGGACTAAAGACAAAAGATAACTTACTAACATAAAATATATTCCATGTAAGGCAGCACAAATATTTATCATTGCTTGATTAAAATATGAGTGTGTACTACTCTAAGAAAATCCATTCACGCACATAATCGCTGTAAGATATAACATTACAATTTTGACAGTTTTTTAAATGAGAATATGTCTGTCTGCTTATTAATTAACTCTTGCACTTACGAGACTATAACTTCGTCAAAATATTAACAGTGTAATAGCTGGTCGATAATATCATAACACTGTCTTCATATAAAATTATAAAATATAAATCCACATATAATCTAAGTTTTTGAAAGGCTAGCAATCTTCATGTCCTTACAGCTTTTTTGGACATGTCGCCTATCATTGTACGAAGTGTCATTGTGGAAACACCCAGCTCTCGTCCCTACAGAGTGACAGACGACAGTTTCCGTTGTGTTGCCCTTCCCGCGCATAACCCACGTAGTGAGTCTGCTTCTTTGATTTGTACGTACACAGACCTGGAGGACTGACTCCAAGGTGATCCTCCCGAGCTTGACTTCAAAACACGAAACAAGGCCTTTCCACAGCTGGATGTTCTGTGTGCACCCCAACTGTGATGTCAAGTATGACGTTGCAGTTGGGATGCGCGCCCGAACACGCACCGATGGCAAGCCGGCTTAGCTCTGATTTTTATTTTTATTGTATGTTACAATTACTGATGTCCTCTCACAATTCACTGAAATGGCAAAAGTTGACATATGTTATACAATTTTATTTTGATTTATTTCGTCCTTTAACACAATGTACTGATGTGGAAGCAGAGAGAAAGTGTTTTAATAACAACATTGCTGTGTCCCCTAACCTAGCCTTTGACATTGCAAAACTAAGCAGATGTTATTCTAAAAAATTACAGCACGCTTTAACCAAGCCATACGACTAAGTAGCAGTTAGCAGCTGTTACGATAACATTAGTTTCTCATCTAACCCAGACTTCTAGCAAGGAAACATTATGAAGGTGTTATTCATTATGAAGTTCTCCCCACCCCCACAACAAGACTAACTCCAGAATATACTACCGATCAGGCATGGATCCGGTGATGAGTTTTAGGTGGAGAAATGGGGTCACATTTATGTATAAAAAAAATAAATATACAACATCCTGCCCTTTAGCAGAGCTTACTGACATAATAACTGTGAGCAGATTTTAAGCTTTTAACATTAAAGCCTTCCAAGTATCCTACTGACATGGTAATACTGAATAGATGTTATTCTGTTCCCTCTAAGACTACCAACTAAAATTACAAAACTAAGTAAGTATTGTACTTATAACATTAGTGTGTCTTCTAACATGTTTCATGCTTATAACATTAGTGTGTCTTGTACAGAGTCCCCTAAAATGGCAACAGTTGGCAGATGTTATGCTAATACTGTTATTGTAAAGTCTAGCTCAGTCTACTTACACGGCAACAACAGTGAGCTGATGTTACGGCAACAATCAAGCAAACAGGAGCAATACACCGGATAGCAAAACAGTGGTGTAGCCTTACCTACTGTCTGAAGCGGCAGAGTTTTCCTGCTCCATTGCAACCCGTATCTTCTGTAGTTCTTTTCCCATACGCTGTTTCTCTGCCAGGTCATAGTTTCCAGAGTCTAGTTTCTTCTCCTCTTCTACTGGCGGATGTCGGCGTGACGTCATCTCCACCACCTCCACATCAGTCGAGTTACCGCCACTGCTCTCGTCTTCCTCTGACAGGCTACCTGCACTGTCGCCGGTTTCACCCACCGAAATGCTGACAGCCAGGTCCGAGTCTGTGGCATCCTCAAAATCTGACTCGTAATCCTAGAAACATATATTGTTGCCAAAAGTTGTTCAATCTGTCCTGCTATAGAATACTGCACTCAAGAGTATTTAAAGACTACACAAAAGCTTGCATATCTTACCACTACATGCAGATGTAACGTTAAGTCCAAGTTAACATTAGAAACTATTTTAAACACTGTTCAAGTAACCAGTACCTTACTGTGAACACATGATTGTTAAAACTGTAACTAATTCTTGAGAGGGGCTCAATAAATTTCAGACTTTTTCTTTAATACAGAAGGGCAAATCAACTTCTTCCAGGTACTGAATCAGTATCTAAAATACGATATCTTTTTTTTTTTCAGTAAAAGTAATGAAATATTGTGCTAATAGCATAAAATCTGTACCACTTTACAAACATTAACAAATGCTTAATGAATGCTGTTTTCCCTAAATGCCTTCAAGATTCTAAAAAATTTTTCTTAATAAGAAAGGAGATTAAACTAACGTAACCAATTACTGATAAATCTGTATACTTCATGCATTTTCTTAACTACTTGAAACATAATTTGTAGACAGTTATTGGTTTATGTAATTGGAAATAATATTCTACATACTGTAGTAATCTATTTTATTTTCAAAAAGATAACTAATTAATCAACATGTCCTTTATACTGTAATTGTTGAAACAGGGTTCTGAGTAGTAAATAATAACACCTTTGAGTGTGTGTGTGTGTGTGTGGAAGCAGACCGAGGATCAGAAGACTGTCCACACATTTTGTTTTACTTTTTGCACATCAGCCAAATTGAATGATCAGGAACCACTGACAATACCTTTCGCGCTATTTGCAGTTATGTTTTTCTTGACACCCTTCACCTTGTATGAATTAGCTTTGCACAATACAAACCTAAAGAAACACACTAAAAGCACGTGACCCAATAAAGTTTTTTTACAAAGATACGATCACACAATAATATCCAAAACATCACATGTATTAATGCATGCTCCTCAAACTGTTGCAAGGACAGAGTAACCATGCTTGAACCTAGCACATAAAGCACCATTTCAAAAATTCATTTCTAATAAACAAGGCAAAACTCCAGTAGACTGTGTGCATAGTATGTGTATGTATATTGTGTGTGTGTGTCTCTATATATAAGGACTTCATTTAACCAAATTTTCGTAATTTAATAAAATGGTGGGTTTTTTAGTTTTTAAACACCCAAAATTGACTTTTATTTTTTTTTGTATTTCCATAACTTTTTCCTGGGATTGTAAAGATTTTTGGTAGGTAGAAAAAAATACAGCTGAAACTACATCATGAGCAGTACCAATAGCATCACTTACCAATTTTGAGTCATCCCCTTTGTCTTTCAAAAAAATTCAGAAAACATACATACAAAAAAACCACAAACACAGAAAATTCGTGAAATTTTTTAAATGTTTATCACACTACAATAGATGTTTTAAATACCTAAAAAATACTTCATTTCAATAGCTGTCAGTCAAAAAAACACTCTTCTGCGGTTATAGTTTCAGTTTATGAGGAGCATGCATTTATACATTTCATGTTTTCTACATTTTTCATTATTTTCAAGTTTTAGCCAAATCTTTGAGTGGTCATATCTCTGTACATTTTTTTGCCCAAATGCTTTTAAAGTGTTTCTTTATGTTTGTTTGACTAACATATATTTTTTTCAGTAAAATTGGAGATGGTCAACTGACACATTTTGCTGTTACCTGTCTGAATTGATGTGGAATCTGCCACATGCAAGATGAACCCAACCAGATTAGTAAAAGAAAAACATAAAAACATGCATTGCACTTCATACCATACTTTCCACACATAAAATTTCTGGCCAATGTTTGATGTCCCATAGGTAAAATAGTAGTAAAGCTCTGCATGCCAGCTGAGTGGCTATTGTTTGGACGTGATACCACTTTAAATATGACTGTCAACTGAACCAGTAACATTAACAGTTCAGCAATTTGTACATTATGCACGCAAATCCAGACCTTATAGGGAGCGACCATGACTATGTCCTGCTATAAAAAAATTTGAATTTAAAGCAAGGACTGAGCCCAGATTATAAATATACGATCAAAAGTTGCCTTTACAAAAATTTCCTTGACAGTATATTGTTTTTTTTAAGGAAACATTCAAAACACAGTTAACTACAAACCATGCAGAATGTACAGAATGAAGCAAGGTCCAGTCCAAATAGTGGGAAAGTCGAGACGCCAAGATGCAAGTAATATAGGTAGCAAATAAGTACAGTAGTAAACACTACGTAGCTGCTCCCATTATCATCATCAAATATCTTGACACTTACTTAACTATTAAAATTAAAAAAATTAACAATGATTTATGAAATAGCATACGCCTGAAGTTGGTACTGAATATTTATACAATTACAGGATGTTCACTGAAATTTAATTTCTGTATTATCATAGTTAATTTATTTCTCAAGCAATATTTTAAAATTTTTCCTAACAAGAATGTGGAAACTTTAAATGGCATTATTTTTTATAACTAAGAAAACAAATTGGAGGAAAATAAAAGAGTGAAAGAATTAAAATATGTCAAGTTTAACAATTACAACAAATAAACCATGCATCTAACTTGCATTCTCAATTTTCCAGTAGTTAAATTTATAACTTGATAACCATAAACCAACAATACACTCAATATGATGTAAACAAAGTTTTGATTTCTTACTACATCTTCTGAGATGTCCGGTGTTGAATCATAAGCGTTTAGTGAATACAGTAGACTCCCAATTATCCATGTGCGTATTATCCGAATTGTGGATTATCCGCGCAAAATATTTCACTTTAAACAGTTGAAAATAAGTTGGAATTTTTTTTAAAATCATTTTTTGTTATTTATAAATACACGCTGTGTTTACTCGCATGATATTCACCAACATGATATGCCCGCAACCGTATTTTTAAATGCTTCAAGAAGTTTTAAGTCTTTTCCAGTAGGCGAAACAATTATCGCCGCGCATGAGTGGATTAACTAAAGTTTTTTTCGTGTTTCGTCGTTGTTTCACACTCATTTCGTCTCTCGACTTTTGTGTTGTCTTCGTTGTGTTTGTCTGTCTATTACCTGTTTTCATAAGTCTCTTTTCTGTATTCTGTTCGTTTTTGTTGTGTCGTCTTTCATCACACGACTATATTCCAGCTTGGAATTAATTTTTTTGAATTTTTTTGAATTTTTTTG
>PNEQ01064744.1:0-12246 GCA_003012365.1 Medauroidea extradentata | reverse complement strand
CTTTTTCCAATCTTCAACGCCTTCTACATCGACACTGTTGCTCTCCCCAGATACTGCATGATAAACAACATTGTATCGTTTTTTAAAACGATCGATCCAGCCGTTAGATGCACAGAAGCCTTCAATTCCAAGCCGTGTTGACACGTGAATCGCCTTTTCTCGAAGCAACTTCCCATCAACAGGAATACCGGCGGTCCTCGTGTTGACAAACCACTCTTTCATTAAAATGTCTAATTCTTCATATTTAGACGTTTTTATAGATTTGATATGTTTTGACATACTGCCGCTGCGCCGCGAAGCATTTTCAATTGCCTCGCGCATTCGTTCGATCGTATTTAAAGTCGACACTGGAATATCCAATTGTTTTGCTAACGAAACGCGAGTTCCATTGTGTGCGTCTAAACGTCTTAAAATGTCGATCGTTCGCTCAATCATGAGCGTTTTTCTGTCTCTTTGTTTGGCCATGTCATGAATTATGGTCGAAAACTAACTCAAACGATAATTTCACGTGGTAAACATAACCAAACTTGCACGACAATAAACAATGGAGCGGAAGCCGGAAGAAAACCATAGATGCGATGGTGCATAGAGTCGAACAGTGTCGAGAATCGATAGTCTGGCAACCTGACAGAATAAAATTGCGTGGTTCTCGGAAAAAAAGAGGGAATTTTCATGAACGATGGAGAAATAATGAGGAATACTTCCCAAATTCTTGTGTAACGATCACGTGAAGGAAATTTTGGTCTTAGAGGTTACTGTAAACAACAACAAATAATAAACGTGTCCGAAAGAGAATGGTGTATTGTGCGGGAAAGCGGTAATTGTGTCGTCGTAAATGGCGGGATTGTAATATATTGTTTATATAGGCCAATCGTCGGGACCAAAATAAAACGGTGTATATTGCGGGAAAACGTAATTTGCGGGAATGTAAAATCGGGGTTCTACTGTATGTGCCAAATATAAAAAATAATATGAGATGGTCAGGTTGTAAGCAATTTTCATTTGACGTGGAGTGACCTACAAGTTAATTTTGCTAAACAGTGTTTGATTAAAAAGTGTTATAACCGCAGTGTAACTGCAGTCATAGTTGTGTTAGTTTCTGTTTGGCAGCGTACCACAGTGGGGAACAGATTGTATGAATGTGGTTTGTGTGCTTTTCCACAGGAGGTGACCCTGCATAAGGATGGACCTCTGGGGGAGACGGTGTTGGAGTGCTACTCATGTGGTGTGAGAAACGTCTTTGTTTTGGGCTTCATTCCGGCGAAGGCCGACTCCGTGGTGGTGCTACTGTGTCGCCAGCCGTGTGCTGCCCAGAGCTCTCTCAAGGACATGAACTGGTTAGTTTGGAGTGTGTATCTAATTGTGTTCGCATAGTTGATGATTACTGTTCGCATATTTGTTTAAAGCAAGAATATGTTGTTGGGATTCAGTTGACATAAACAGCAGTAATCACCTAGTGCTTAGAAGGTGCTCTAGCATGTCATTTTTTATAATATTCAACCAGCAGTTGGGCTGACCCCCCAGTGACAAGTATCTACCATAGCTTCGTCTCCAGTTTCCAACTTCGCCAACGCCCTCTTGATCCTTTCACCATTCCGCTCTGTTGCCAGTGCCTCTTGCAAAGTATTCCACTCCGTCATTTTCACCAGTATGGACTGTTTTCCTTCTCCCCCAAACACACACTCTCTCTCCCTCTGAGCAGTCCCTTATTCAGCCCTATCTTCAACATAACCCACCATCCTCCATCCTCATTTAATACCTTAAACAGTTTGACTAGACACTCAACCCTTCTCCTGTCATGTATGGTCTTGTCTGTTTTATGCAGAACTGATGAACTTGCCTATTCCTGATGTCTTTATTAAAAGAGAATACATGTACTTCAAACAATTCTTCTTTGTTAAAAGTACGAGTCTGTTAGAAATGTGTATTTGCCACATGGCAAAAGAAAAAGCTTTTTCAGAATACTGCGTTTAGAATTATACAGTATTTACCTGATTCATCAAACAGAAACGAAACAAATGTATTAGTTTGCCAATATGTAATACAGTACTTAAAACTTATGGGGACACTGCTTTGGGAGTTGTAGAAAAAGACAACAGAAATACTGCACAGGAAGGTGCCGAGTTACGTGAAGTGAAACTTATGTAAATTTGCTGATGCACAGGCCAAGATGCACCGAGGTGATAAAGTGAAGGGTGAGGTGATGGTAGAAACAAAAAAAGCTTGCACTGCACTTGTGTGATGGCCACAGTCTCTCCCTTTTTTCTTTCTCAGCAGCTGCCAAGAGCAGTATCGCACGTTATCTGGCGAGAAGCGGATGTGTGCATATGGTGTACAACCACAGAATTGTTTCTACAGCTATTGTTCGTTCACCAGTGAACTGTTATCAAAATGTAGGAGGGCTCAAAACAGACAGTTAAAAATAGATCTGCAATTACATTGGAAGAAAAGTTAAAAACTGTTAGAATGTATGAAGGTTGTAAAACTTACAATTATGCGTGAAACTGATAGTTTTGATATACAACTGTGAATACTGTTGTGAATGACAAAAGGTTGTATTGTTGAAAGTATGAAAGTTATGGTAATGTTATAAATCACAATAATTACTGCGATGAGGCTGGGTCCAATTTCAGAGACGGAGAAACTGTTGTCTCGCTGCATCGAGGATATGTTGCAAAATCTTACAGATTGTCCACGGATGTGTGGGAATTTGTCCGCACCTGCATTCACCCTTCACAGTTTATAAGCACTTGTCCTTTTCAAGAAGTAGGGTACATCACCGAAATCAGACACCATTATTGGTTTGTATCTCGCGTAACTATTTTATCTATGGTTCAAACAATTGTACGTGTACATATAAACAATCATGGTTCAAAATGAAATTTTATTAAATGTTGACAACTAACTACTATTAGTGTAAAATAAACTGTTTAAATGGCAGTAGCAACTCTCGCATATAGCAAAAATAAGGATGCAAATACTATCAAGTTTTTAATATTTTTGGTGGTTGTTGGAAACCACCAAATTGAAAATGTAGGGTTTAGGAATTTGTAAGAAATGAATTTGAACGACACAAGTGCAGGGAAGTCTCTTGTTTAGTAAAATATATTTTATTTACTCCACCTATAGCACATCAATTGATATTGGTTGGGTTGGCAATCTACTCTTAAGTTATAAATATGACATTTCTTTTTGTATTTAAGAGCCCCATACGGCATGGGCTATAAGTTGTGTTTAAGGTACAGAAACAGGAGGGCGATAAGAGCTACATTGGCTCGTACATCACAATAACCATATCACCTTTATGTATGGGGAGCGAAAATGGTGTACAATGTTTTGGTCTTTGACTTTTTCCTAAGGGACTTTAAGCTGTGACCATACTTTTTTATTTGCAGAAAGTGTGTAGTAAAGTCTAGTGTTTGCTTCTGTAGTTTTATTTTACAATTAAAGTTGGTATTTTTTACATGACAGCAGTCTGAAACCATGCTTCTAAGCAGTTATCTAGAAAAAATGTTAGAGGCATAGTTTTAAAGGTGTTTTCTTTTCGTAGATGATGTCATTGAAGACAGGTGTGGTAGTATTCTGTAAAAGTCTTTCTCCTAACACGCTGCTACGGTGTTGAGGCAGCTGTATAGTACTCTTAAGATTATCTAATTACAAAATACATTTTAAAATATATGTATATGTACAGTCGAGCCTCACTTACTAGCTACGGTTTCCAAGAAATTTGTCATATTTGCATTTTTGTTGTAGTTGTCGAACTACCAGACTTAGGCACAATATGCGAAAAGGGAAGGGAACGTTATTAAAAACTACACTAGACCCTCGATTTTACGAACCCTGGATTTAACGAAGGTAGCGATTCTACGAATACAATCTCAGGAACCCTCAAAAACTAACAAAAAAAAAGACAAAAAAATTTTAAAGAATTACGTTGACAATGAATAAAACATACTGTATCTAATTCACGGCATTAAAATATGAATTGTAGAGTTGCAGTGATTACTTGGTAAGTCACAATATTAAAAATAAAACAAAAATAGCGAAAATCCGTTAAAAATGCGACAGTGACAGTTTGAAAACCGCGCGGCTTCAGCGGCGCCGCCTGTGCCAAGCCGGCCGGCCGGTCTCCAACACTTGTGTCTAGGTACTTACACGATGAAGCCAGCTTCGGACGTTTCCGTAACATCGATTCGGGTATGTCCGGTATCGCGACCTCTCCTTGCCCCCCATTATAGCATCGTCCACTGTCCGGTACTCGCCACACCTCCTCTATAGTCTATACTACTATCACATCACTAGACAGAAGTCGAGTCTCGCCACGTATCGTCGTTACACACAATTCACAATACAGCAAAATATAAAGTAAAACTGCTGGAAAAATTTGACATATTTTAAACAATACTACAAAACGTAATAATTTTATCATATTATCAGCAGAACATAGTATAACATAAAGTGCAAATGTTGGAATAAATCTCAGATTTTTAAACACGTTTTTACGAACTCGCTTTCTTGCCTCATTGTCTTTTCGGTAACAACAAACAGTGTATTAATTTAGGGGTTAATTAACTGGCTTTATGGTCTCGCTGTTCGGTACAAATTTTGTAATCGATTTTAAACTAATTTCCTGATGAGCTAGAGTCCTCGAACCTTAGACGTACCTCAGAACAGAATGACATTGCGATATACGGTGAGGAAATTTTAGTAAAAATAATACTAGGTTTAATACATATGATTGCAAAATTTCACACACACGAGACTTAAACGCAGGGAATAATTTTAAATAAATATATTTTTAAATATACCACGATTTTATGTACCGACTGTAAAGTACAAAATAATTTATCCTACAAAAATATTTTAAAGATTTAACGAAAAAAAAAGTGGGGTTCTTGTAATAGATAACTGATGCGTTAATAGTTCTCCTAAGTTATTAATTAACAATATTATTGCACAGCAAATGATATGAACTGTTCTGTGAATTTTCTCAACGGCAGCTACTCTTTACATTCCTTGCTACTATGTATTGCATGCGCCCCAGGTTTTCTTCGTTTGAAATCTTTTACATTGTTTAATGGGAGAAATTATTTCATATTTGTTAAGTCAATTTTAAAAACGTAATATATGAAAAAATATATTTAATATGTTTCAACAGAGTAATTACTACAAAAACACAACCGTTTTAACATATTTGTTTTGTAAAGAAAAAATAACTACAACTGTTGAAAACATTTGATATTTTTGACCATATAACCTAATTACTTAAAAAACACAATCATTTTCAGCCTTTTAGTATAACAGAGCAGAACATGAAAATACAGCTTTTAAGAAAAATTTAGATTTTATAAGCAAAATAATTACTACAAAAAAATATTTTAGTATATTAGCACAGCACAGCAAAACATTAAATGTAACTGCTGAAAAAAATTGAAATAAAAAAATGTTTTTTTATAAAACAAAGCATTTTGACGGCGACGTAGAAGTCTTTTATTTTATTTTTTAGAAGAGGCAATATTTTCCTAAATTTTGCGCCCACTCTGCTATAAAAAAACTATCTTCGTCCTCTCATTTTATCCAAAAATATGCTAAAATAAATTATGTCTCTGTTTACCCACCGTGCGAGCTGCAGAGTGAACATTGGACTCGCTCACACGCGTTAGGGAGCATACGTGTTCGATTCCAGTCTTCGGTCATCATGATTTCTGTGTCCCATGGTTTCCTGAACTCACATTGTTCCTTTGAACTATTGTTGTGTCTGTGTTACAGTTTCTAATGATCTTGGCTGTCGACGAGATGTTAAGTCCACTTCCCTTCTCGTTTTCGCACTCACGATGCTTCTGATGCAAGAACCAATCAAATATGTATTTATTATAGGGCTTGTGCACCTGCCGCATGAACAGTGTTGTAGAGTGCCGTACTACGCCTATTCTTTTTTATGCGAAAAAGCTAAACTTATTCTAATAAAGAACACACAGTTAAAACTAGGTTTCTAACACTTTCAAAATGAAACATGCTAATTAGAAACATGTTTTTGGAGGCCCCTTAAAATGGCTAAAAACGGCTTTTTTTAAAACAGCAGTTGAAAAAATTCTATCCAAATTCGTAAAACAAACGTTGGAAGCATGCGTTAGTGTTTATTACAAACTTTTCCCAAGTAAAATTGTAGGGTCACCGCTTTAAGTCCCATAGGAAAATGTGTAGTATGAAATCACTGCTCGCCAAGCAGTTTGGCACGCCGCGAATATAAGCTGTGCTGTAACCGTCGAGTGTGGAAAGATGAACCTTATCACTTCACTGTCTCCTCCAGAGACTGTGGTCTCCTCGCATCAAACGGGCAAAATTACATCAGGTGTATAGTTCTCTTATCCTATATAGCCTACTACAATACATTGTATTTGTATTCATTGTGCTACGTATATTGTTAACTGTAGTCCATAAGATAAAAATAAACTAATCGTACAGTTCGAATAAGTATATTCCTCATAGAGTATAGAGACTATCGAACCTGAAGTCATTAACAAATTTCCAACACGAGTAACGATTATCATTGTAAAGTATAGAAGGAAGTATCATACAAACAACATTTATTTTCTTTTTTTTTTTTTTCTTCTGGTCGACGTGGCTTCTACAGTAATGCACTGTAAAATTTCTCTATTGGTGAAACACGATATCAAACTTTTTAAATTAGGGCTGGGGAATGGAGGGCGGGCCTGTATTGTTGCGGGTAGGTAGGTAGAGGGGGAGAGGCTTGGTGGGCTACATGTGTGTCGCTGCAATACCTCGCGTCTGCGACGCGCTTAGTGTTTGCGCATGCGCAGACTATATTTCTATGGAAGAGGGGCAAGGGGAAGTGGAGAGGCCGGCCGTACCCGAATCATAGTTACGAAAACAACCGAAGCTGGCTTCATCGTGTAAGTACCTAGACATAAGTGTCTCCAACTACGACGTATTAGGATCTATATTGAGGTCGTACTATACACGCAAAGTTCCAGCGCATGCGCATATGCTCATTTAACTATAGTACAGCCTCCTTCTAGGCTGTTTCACGGCGTCTTATATCTCTCTCGTCTCGCGCCGAACGAGTTCACTTTTTTACACGAACCCTATAAATAATAGCGTGATATTTTTCTTTATTGCGTTAACACCATACGTAATTAAAACAATTAACTTGGCGCATAATTTGCTTAAACAATGCGTTACTGCGTGTCGTAAAACGTGCGTTTCACAAGTGAGCACGATAATAGCGCTACCTATTTTCCAAGTGTAGAAACATTTGTCTCTGGGTATGCCGAACTTGGAAAATAAATAGACGTTCGTGTATTACGTAATCCCGGAACTCCTAATTTATTTTCACCGCATATACTGACTGTTAAAGTGATTATTTTCAATCACTTATACGTGTAATTCTCGACGATTTTAGGTAAGAACGTCACAAAATGGCGTTTTTGGAACAACGTCGGTATATGCTACGGTGCCGCTATCTATCTTCCATCTTGTGAACGTTCGTACAGTTGGCGCTATCTGTCCAATTTGCACGCTACTAGTATCTACGTTCTCGTACAATTGAACAACGTCGAGGGAATGTTTTTACGTTAAGTTATATAAAACTGCGCAATGAATAAATGCATTCGCTTATTCCTTCTTTCTTTGGTGAATAATTTACAAGGGCATTTTACAAGTAAGGAATGCCTACTTTCTTTTTCCTTTAAACGCTACGCAAATCGGGCTATTCGCTTGTGAGATGGCACTCCACAACTCGTTTTTTTTTTACAAAGGTCGATCATATCTATTGTTTACCGGTGTTTTTTGAACATAAGACGTCTGCCTAATGATATAAATTTATATTTCAACTATCACTTGCGTTATTTTTCCGTTAAATGCTACGGAAGTCGGTCTATTCGCTCGAGAGAAGACACTCGGAATCTCGATTTTCTCATTTTTTTAGGAAAAGGATTGGTCATATCTATTGTTTAGTGGTGTTCTTTTGATCATAAGACGTCTGACTATTGATATAAATTTATATTTAAACTATCACTTGCTTTATTTTTCCGTTAAATGCTACGGGAGTCAGGCTATTCGCTCGAGAGAAGACACTCGGAATCTCGATTTTCTCATTTTTTTAGGACAAAGGTCGATCATATCTATTGTTTAGCGGCGTTCTTTTGATCGTAATACGTCTGACTATTGATATAAATTTATATTTAAACTATCACTTGCTTTATTTTTCCGTTAAATGCTACGGGAGTCGGGCTATTCTCTTGAGAGAAGTCACTCGGAATCTCGATTTTCTAATTTTTTTTTTGGACAAGGGTCTGTCATATCTACCGCTCAACAGTGTGACGTCTGGCTACTGATATCAATTTATGTTTACATCATTACGTTAATTAATTTCCCGCAAAACGCTACGGAAGTCGGGGCCTAGAGACACTTTGCAGAAAAAATGCAATTTTAAAATTTTCTTTTAAGGAAAAAAAAGGGGGGGGCCAAAAATAAGCCGCTATCGAATTTACGAAGGTAGCGATTTTACGAATGTGATGAGAGGAACCGTGAGTATTCGTAAAATCGGGGGTCTAGTGTACTTCTTTTTTGTATGGGCAGGCTTAAAGAAATGAGATCTTGTCTGTCAGTCAGATGGTGACAGTCCTTAAAATCGACCCCTGGTGTTCATATTGTTAATAAACTAAAATATAAAAGACATGTACGTAACGCCCAACTGTGTGAACGCGAAGGTTGGCGACACTCAGACCAGCCAGCAACGCATTGACATAGGAGACAGTAATGCGTCCTCTCATTTGCCGTCCATGCTGATTATTTTAAGAAGCTCAAGGTCTGGACAGTAAAATCAGAGCTGTAGCAAGCTAAGCAAAGATACGTGCAAGTAGTGCATGTGTGAGTGAAAGGGAGAAAAAATGGGAAAGAGGCTGATTCACCAAGTGCGTGACATAACTCGGCAGGCGCAGGCTGCAAGTATATTCTAGCAGTAGTTTTTGGAACATTTTCGTAGTTTTTTTACAGCTGTGGCTTCATGATGTACTGTAACAACTTATGTATATTGTTGTTGAATTCTAATAAACTTAATTTTAAATAAATTCTCCTACTTGTGATATTTTAAATTTTTTTCCATTTTATTTCTTTTAAATTATTAACATTTTTAATATTTTTGATTGGTATTTGAGATTACTGTTGTAGGTACTTAGTTTGTAGTTGTGGTAGTCAATGTTGTAGTTGCGGGGCTCAGCTGTGTATATAATACCTTAGCTATCTTTTTTTTTGTAGTATTAAAGTTTCTCGTAGAGAGGTTTTTATTGTGGGCCGAAACGTGAAAATAGTTTCAAAGTGAATAGCAGACTGACGACGTTGCTATGCCATATTGTTGGTTGTGACAGTGAGTCTATTAGCAAGATGAACAGTAGAGCATTGAAAATCAATTAAGGGATTGTGGCATGTGCTCTTGGCTGAAGGGATATTCTAGGGTGCTGCTTGTGAATTTGGGCAGCGACATTTGATGTCGCTTCCTAGATGCACTTTTCTAGTTCTTGAAGCAAGTTAAGGGTCCTTGAGACATAAATGTACACATGGCCCAGGAAAAAGGTTAGGTCGTTACTCGATGATATGCTTAAGAAAGCTGGGAAAATAGACAGAGAAAGTTATCTTAGAGGGTGGTTTAAACAATTCAAGAAGCATTCTAATCTTCATGTCAAGAACACAGATGAAGGTTGCAAGTGGAGATGCAGGTGTAACAAGTGAATTTCCTGAACGCCAAACAGAAATAATCGAGGAAGGTGAACATTTGCCAGAGCATATGTTTGTCATTGAAACTGCTTTGTTTTGGAAGGGGATGCCGATGCCAGAATAAATTTATTTCAAAGGAAGAAAAAATCTATTCGTAGATTCAAATTCGCAGAAGATTGTATCTCAGTTATGGTGGGTTGTAATTTATCATGAAACTTAAACAACTTTAAGTTTATAGGTCATTCGGAATAAAGTCAGCACTAAAGATTCAACCTTTGAAAAAAATCACTAGTCGTGGCTGCATATAATTCAACATTGACAACAGTTACATTATTGCTTGTACAGTTGGCAGCGAATTATCGAACGTAGTTCCGTGTATTTTATATTTAAATACATTACCGAATGAACATCAAATGGAATCGACCTCTCCGTATTTAATATACTTTAAAATATTTATTTATGATAATATTGACATACTTACTGCCTGTATAACTTTACTTAAACAGCGTCAGTAGAAAGTGATTAATCTGGGCCGTTCAAATTCAACAGTCGTTTGCGAATGGCGTCTAGCACTCCGCGTACTGACGTATTAAAACATTTCACTGACAGGTGGCATCAGAGTTAGGTTTTTGTCACTTAGCTTGGAAGCGTTCAAAGACGGTAGAAGAGGAGAGTGTCGTTGTTTGTCCGTTGTGCAACAAAGATGGGTTTCTGATAAAACCCATTCAAAAGTATTAGAAATAACTCTTTTATCATTAGTAATATGTAAGTTATGTGTTACGATCGCCAACATGAGTATCTTGATTTAGAAACAGAAATTTTTTTGTTCCATACACTAAGAAAATACGTTGTTTTTGTCGTGTGCGTTGTTGTTCATGGCAGCGTAACTGAATGGAGTTAGAATTCTTAAATTGCGTGTTTCATTACGGCGTGTTTTTAGTGTGGCGGTTTTGAGTTACAAATTCGATTTTAATGTGTATATATTTACGAGATACGTAACGGCAGTAGTGAGGGTCGTATAAATTAGAGTCGATGTACAGAAACCAGTATTAAAATACGTTAACTCGGTGGTATTTATAAGGTTAAATACATTTTATTCAATACCCATGTATTTGAGTAGATACTGTTGATAACATTTTCAGTCCATGTGTAATGTAGATGTAAACATTGTACAAGTCTATGTAAATTAAAGCACGTAAAAATGTTTACGTTTACATTCCGCGGAAAGATATAAACTGGCAGAAAATAGAAATTAATCAGGGCTTTTTTGAGTTCTCAGTTTATCCCGAATCACCTATTCATTCTCAGTACTCAAAGGCATTTAAGAAAATTTGTGGGTTTGGCTGTCTGTAATCTGGGAATCAAACACCAATGCCTGTGTTTCACTTTCACTGTTTGGAGATTGGTTCATTAATCATTTTGTTCTCTACGTAAAGGATAATTGTACAAATAAAGATATCTTGTGTAAAGAGCTGCTTTTTTTTGATAATGCATCTGGGTGGGTTAACTGGTGACCATTTATTACACTTCAATATTTTTAGTAAGAAAATGACACAAGTCCAAATTGCATCTTGTAATATGTCACTTTTAACTGCTGTCCAGGCACAATTATTTACTTAATGCTTGCTCTGCAGATGTGTCCAATGGAAAGCGCTGGTAACTTCAGCCACAAAAGTTAGAAATCAGCAGAGACATGTTCAACGAACGTGACTGCGTTTTTGCCAAGCATCATATGCTATGCATGTGAGCATGTACAAATTCTGCTGCAGACAAGTCAAGTGCAGTGTTGTCAAGTCTCTGCCGGGTGTTGCTTTGCGGCTAGGGTCGCAAGATTGTCGCCCTGTTGCCTTGTGTACTGCACATTAGACAAAGCTAAATTTTAAAAATTATGCCAGTGTTACGTTAAGTTTTCTTTACATCTAATGTAAATCACATTTATTGACTTTTGGTTCTGTAAATATAATCATTGCTTCTTAATGTTACACTTTAAATATATTAGTTTCTTCTAAAGTTCATTCAAGTGCAACCATTGGCTTACGAAAAAATCGAGTTACGTAACCCCTACGTAACTCTGTGCCTTAACTATTTAAATTAAAGGTGTGCATATAGGCACACCAACACTTGCCTGTATGGCTTACATTTTTAGTTACCTCTAGTTGTTTAAAAAGAAAGAATATTATTTAAGAAGAAATAATACAATTTTGCATAGCCAATTTTTTGAAGTGCCACAGCATCCAGAATATGTTTTTATGAAATCAAATTTTATTTGTTTCCGAATGAATTTGAAATCTTTGATCATTTCTAAGAGTACATATCGATGGCTAAGAGCACAAAGGTTGTATGTCCAAAAACATAAAAATGGCAGAAACACCAAAATAATGTTTTTTGACCAGTCACTTAAGGATTTATACTTAACTGTTACCATGATTTTCTTACTTTATTAAATGATTGCGTTTTAATACACATCTGACAGTATCAATGTACTATTTACTTTATTAGTTATTCGTTTTT
>PNEQ01064743.1:0-12238 GCA_003012365.1 Medauroidea extradentata | reverse complement strand
TTTTTTTTTTTTCATTCCATTCAGAAATAAGTTAGTATACACCCATAACATGACTATCAAATATTTGTATACTACCTACGATTAAGATATGTCCTACTGCGATTCAAGGCTACTTACACAATCAGAACCTAATATCAAGATACTTCGTTTACGGAAATCAATTTAAAAATTATTTTCTCCAGGAATACTAATGTTAGTACTACATGATAAGAAGTAGAACGAGTTCTTTGCATAGTGACCTAAATTTGGGCTATGGGTTGGCTGGTTGTGGCAGGGGGGTGGAGAATATTATGTGTACTCTCTACCAACTCGCGCCCGTGGTAGCACCTGGGTTTAAAAACGTAACCGCTCGCAAAAAAAAAATACTCACATCTTCTTAGTAATTAATGAATAAATAAATTAATACAGACTGATAGAAATGCAAAACAGCGAGGCGAAATACGTGAACACGACGTAATGAAGTACTTCGTTATTTTTTATTTGAAAATCCCTGGACGTTACGAATAGTTGCAGGGGTTCGTCTCGCTACCATGTAAAAAATGGGTCAAGTTAAATATGTTTTAGTGAAAATCCGTGTAAAAGGTCGTTCACGATAACCGTAGCATTTGTACGATACTACTTATTTCAGGATTGTGGCGCAATACACAGAATTATATTTTGTTATTCGCTTTATACCGCTCAAGTAGAAAGGCAACCATTATTTATGTTGAAGTATAAGAAGTAACGACCTGAGAATTCGTAAAATGGTCATCTGAAAATGTTACGTTTATCCTGAACGACCTAATACAAACATACCAATGCATAGAGTCTTATAGCAGACGAGCGATTGTTTGTGCAAGAACAGCAGATTCTCTCAGCATGCAATCTGTTCGGACATACGGGCCAAGTAGTCTATTTATCGCGATGTTTTCACACGGCAGACTGAAGGGAGCGGGGGAAGGTCAAAACCGGTTTGGTCGCTGTCGCTTGGGGTGCAAACGTCATGAATGACGGCGGGTGACTGTGCTGCGCTCTAGCGTGCGATTTACCAACTAAGACGATACAAGGCATTACAGCAGCGCACTGCAGCGGTGGATTATCCAAGCTTCTCCTCAAACGCGTAGAGTTTTTCCTATCCTTTCGCGACTTCTACCCAGTATATATATTCAAAGATTCTACTGTCCTATAATTGTTCGACCATTAGTTGTCTGTTCATTGGCTGCTGCTGCAGTGACAGTTACAAGCGCAGAATATTCAGGTATACAGAAGTGAAGCAGCAGGTAGGACGGCGAACTCTAGTCACACACGCTAACAAAATGGCTGCCCTGGCCAGCAACATGGAGACGCCTACCGCCTATCAGTGTAAAGCAGCTGCCCTGGTAGCCGGCAGCCAAGCCAATAGTAAACCTGCAGTAACATACAGGAACCAAACATACACGGGGCTGGTATCAACAACCTCGGGCAACCAATAAGCGGCGATTTTCGCCCGTATCAAATATACCGCCACGTCATTTCACGTCTGTATTTCTGTGGTTACAACGCTAATACAACAGCGCGGGAGTAGCTGTTTCCTTGTATAATTGTAATTAGTCATGAAACCTTGGTGGCACAACCAACAAACTTGGATCTAATAATTAAAGCCACGATTTTAACTGTCATTGGTTTGGTGTTCAGTCAGCAAATTACAGACTATAATGTTACAATAACTTATTATGATTTGTGCACAGTATAATACATAAGACGTGACAGAACAAAACTGTCATTAACCATTAAGCAGATGTGCTCGCAAGGCATTGAAACATAAACTGTGCAAAAAATAGTTAACAACAAAATCTTTGCTTTACCAATAACTGAAGTAGATTAAATCAGTATTTGTGTGAAGTTACTTTTGTCTTGAAATTTATACGCTAAAATCTCCTGCTTCTACACATTAGTTGTCTGAGAAACTTCTGTTATCGTCTAGGACTTTTGTTTTACAACGTAATGCACCACGTGGGTTGTGGTTTTATTTATAGGACTTAGTCAGACTTGTGGCAGATTAGGACAACAGTAATGTCACGACCTAGAGTGCCCCCCCCCCCTTTTCTACACAAACACACACACACATCACCACACACACAGAGAATAATTACAAGGATACATGGAGGTAAGAGTTATGCAGTACTCTCCCTCCCCCGCTATCATTGCATTTCCGCCTCAGTTCCTTGTGATTAATTACGTGCAAGACTGTGCAAGCAGGAATGTGGGTGCGAGCGACACCGAAGCTAACCGGTTGAATATTTACACACTTCACACTTCCCCCCACCCCCTTCTCCCGTCGTCACGAAGAGTGAAGGTGCTTGCATGTTCTGCAGTGTTGCTAGGTCAGCCGTGGCACACCCGCCTGCATGTGGAGGACGTCTTCTTGTGCAGAAGAGTGCATAGCACAGTGTATGATGCAATATACAGGATGTCGCATAACTCTGCCTGAATCTTGGGTCGATGTGAAGAAGAAGAGTGCATAGCACAGTGTATGATGCAATATACAGGATGTCGCGTAACTCTGCCTGAATCTTGGGTCGATGTGAAGAAGAAGAGTGCATAGCACAGTGTATGATGCAATATACAGGATGTCGCGTAACTCTGCCTGAATCTTGGGTCGATGTGAAGACAAAGAAACTCTTCATAACAACTAACATGAAGTACGTCTGGCCATTTCTCATCTCATACATTCCGCGCCTGACGTAACTTTCGCTGAAACTAATACAATTCATAAAACATAATGGGAAATTTAAAAAAAAGTTCTAGGAAGCTAATTTATATTATTTGTATTCCAGTTTCCAACAAGGATTTACATTGCGAATATTAACTTACACTAACCCGTTCGTTAATGGATGAATTTACGAGATTTTGTGTTGCAATCACGGGAGTCAGGCTAGAAAATCAAAGTTGGACAACCTGAGGGGAATATAATATATACTTAGGTATTATGTGGTTTACTTACTTGTAGCCGGGAAAGGGTAATGTGATAACTACCAGTATAGTGGATCAGCATATCTTGCTGCCTACTCTGTATAAATCACTGGACAACCTGCGAAACTGGGCTGATGGTGTAATCCGCAGTCTCTCAACGTCTTTGACGTCCCAGATTCTCGCGAGCTCGTGTTAATTCAGCGTGTTAATGTTGTTGCCAGACTTGCTCAGTTCTATTTGGGGTTTTTTTTTTTTTTTTTTTTTTTTACTTTTTTCAGAATAAATATTAAATTTACTGCCAAAAAATTTGTGATGCTATAAACAGTCTTTGTATTTTTTGTATTTGCTTGGAAATATAGAAACACAGCAATAGCTACTAGTGTATATTTTCATAAACTAGTAAGAATATGAAGACAGTTTGTTGAGAATATTAGTCACTGTTGCCAACATACCAGAATTATAAACTCATGTGTTTTGCTGGATAATACGCCTCTGTTAGTTTACTTAAAAGGGCTTATCGCGAGGAACAAGAAACACATTAAGGTAACCATAAATTGTTGTTGTCAAAACGCATACTAATCATTCTGAAATTGGAATATAGTTGGTACATAATGGAAACAAAAAAAACTGAAAAAGGAAAGTCAAAACAGACAAGGTTCGAACAAGGTGCACGAAAATGGCGACAATGGTAGACATAACGAGTACAACACAAATGAACACAGCTACATAAATATTTGTAGACAAGACAACACAACTAATATAACACATAATATTATGGTTGGTTCCCTCAGACAACAATATATGTGATGTTTCGGGAACTGGTGTTCCCATCTCCAGGTACACAAACAATATGAGCAACTCCAGTAGTTCTGTACGGCGTGTCTCGTGTCACTTTGAACCAACTGCAATAGTAGCAGAAATGTATAGGAGTTTTAACTGTCGAATGTCATGAAATGAATTCATAACAGTTTTTGGGTTCTCTAGCAATATCTGATACCGACATACGTCAAAGTGTTTTGAAGCGTAACCGGTCTCGAAAAAAGTTCTAGCGAAAACTAGGTGTCCTTACGAGATGTTTGCTTCTACATTGTCTGCTGTTCTATAGCCAAATATCGACAAATGACAAATCTTGATGTGAGTAATCCAGCTGGACAAAATGTATCATACAGATTCATTTAAGTAGGCCTAATATAAAATATTGTATGAGGCTGAGGGCCAGGATGTAACACAAGAGATACAGACTTACTACTGACCGCCCATAGACATCATCTCGTCCTTAATGATGAAATGAGGCACCACAATGGAGAGACGCTGGAATGAGAAGGGCGGAGGAAACGGGAGATCCCTGAAAATACTCGCCGACCTGCGGACAGACTTCCACGGGGATCAACCTGGAATCCCCTTGGTGGGAGACGAGTGATCTGACCCAGGTCTCATGTATAGAGATGATGGAATATATCGCGGAAATGTTTTGTGCCAACATTCCCTTGAAAACACTGTAGTTTCTTGTGACATATATGCCTGGGTTATATACGTCTGACACACTGTAGCTGTCTGCAGACCAATAACAGGCATCTAACATTACAATAGCGGGTTTCTCATTGGCTCAGTCAAATAGGGCAACAGCTCCACGTACAAGCGAAAGCCAGTAATCTTCTGGTAAACTGAACATCCGTTGAAACCCAGCAAACAGTCAAGTTTTCCCGCCATAAACAATCATCTCTACTGAAATTATAACTGGGAAATTATTCAAAACAGTAATCTCGAAGGGGCGCAACCTGCCGGAAGAATTTTTTTTTATTTTAAATAAAAATGTTTACTTGCTAAATTGCGCCCTTTTGTAAGTTTATATATTTCTTGTATCCACATTTGTAAGAGAAATAATGCACAACAGCAAATTTTTCAAATTTTTTGCTTGGCTTTTTTAGGGGGGGGGGGGGGGGGCATTAATTTCGATCTACCCAGGTCGCCAGGCACCTAAACCCGGGGCCTGGTCTGACCACTTGGGCCTTGCTGAAGGAATAATAAACAAGAAATGGAAGAGAGAAAGTCTTGAATGGCTTGCGAATCCATCACCCGCGGCATTGCTGTTCTACCGGGCCTGGTTTAATTCTCCAGGCCAACCGTCGCTCTGGGCTTGACTGTAAACTAGGTACTAAAGGTATCTCCTTGCCTGCGGCCTGGCGTTGTTCTATTTTATCTGCGCATTCCTTCTACGCATAACGTCGGCGAACACTAAATTTGCTGCCGAAGTGTCACGGCAGCATTTAACCGCATTCTCGGACTGGATGTGCAGAAAGAAAGGCCGCCCAATGAGCGTAGGGCTAGGGTGGAGTGGGAGAAATGAAATATGATACTCAAGTGGTAATTTATGTGGAGAAGGCAGAGGCAGTGTTAACAGTTGCGACACGATTGCTTGTGGTCTCTAGTGGTCGCTGATGCCATGTTGCCAGATACATAGCGGCCTGTGGTTTACACGGGAATATGTTTGCAGCATGGTCGTAGAAGAACAGGTCTGGACACTCGCCTATCTAACAATGTATTTTGCTTGACCCCCTTGTTGTTTGGCTGTAGTTCGTCAAGTTACAAAGAATGTCGTACTTTTTGGAGCTGTAATGCGGGCGGTCGGACTCAAACTCCTCCCAATTTTTTCCATTGTTAAATTTATAAAGTAAATAAAGATTGCTGGAGCCTTCTCTTAAATTTGTGAGCGAAGGAAGTATTTCATAAATTGATAAAAAATATGTTTTGATAAATAGTTTATCTTAGTGGGAAGGAAGTGGGCGGAGTTTGAGTCCGACCGCCCTAACATCAGCGCCAATAAAACACAATATTCTCGGTAACTTGGTGACTACAGCCATACAACAAGGGGGTCAAATATCCAGGCGAGTGTCCAGACCTGTTCTTCTACGGCCGTGGTTTGCAGCAATTTGTTGCAATACCACTTGTGAACATCTGCAGATGTGCTTCGTTGTTATTGGTTGCGTGTCTTTGTTGAGTGATGCTCGTTAGATTGTGCCAATCAGGACAAAGTTCTGCGACACTGCGCGTCTGTGATTAGTTGCTAGAACCTCTCTACGCTGAGAGTTATAAACAGCCAATCACTGGCCATGAAGCGGAGCTGCAGATGTGCGCATGGTATTCAAACAAGTTGGCGCTAAATTATTTTCACCAAAAATCATTGGCTGTTCAAATTTTACACTATGTATGTACGTATGTGTGTATGTGTATAGGTGTGTGTACATATACACACACTCACAATATTATTGTTTAATTATATATAAAAATATTATTTTACTGGTATATAGGCAACATTGCTAATATCGCACCTCCAGATCAATAGGTAGAACCCACGCGGAAAGAATTTTGCTACAATTTGTTTCATTGCTTTGTGAGTAGAGATACTGTTGTTACATGCAAGATATATTATTCGGTGGTATACTTCTTACACGACGTAGCTGTCTGCAGACCAATAAAAGACATAAAATATTACAATAGGGTAACAGCTCCATGCACGAGCGAAAGCCAGTAATCTTCTGGTGAGCGGAATGTATGTTGAAACCCTGCAAACAATCAAGTTTGGCCGTTGTAAACCATCATCCATCATCTGTATTTATGTGCACATATGCAGCCGTGCTTCATGGTCAGTGATTGCCGGATGTTTGTAAATCTCAGCGTCTAGGGTTCTACTCGCCAATCACAGACGTGTTGTGTCGCAGTAACCTTGTTCCTGTTGGCACAGTCAAATGAGCCACGTCTGTGCAGTAATACATTCTGCCAGTAACAGTGATATGTGCACATAAGGTATTGAAACAAACTGTTGCAGAATTATTTTCAGCAGAAACCGTAGGCTCTATCAACAGAGGCACAACTCACAATTTACGTCATTTTGAATTGCGTGTCAATTGTAATGCATTTTTCAATGGTATTTCTGATAACAATACCAACATTTATTTAATGTACATGATAGCTGTATTTTTTGAGTTGATTTCTTAACATATTTTTTTTTAATATTTGTGAGATGGAAGTTATACAATTATCATTATATAACGGTGTTAGGAACTGTTAATTGTGCATATTTCCGACATAAAATGTGGTATATTGGTTACAGTGAAAGTTTTTGACACCCAAGTATGTTTTTCCAATAAAACTTCAAATGCCAATATCTTGGAACAAAATTTTTTTTAAGTTCTGCCTCTATTGATCTAGAGGTGCGATATAACAATGATTTACTAAATAATAAAATTCTCACTATCGTATTCATGTGCTTACACAAAAATAAATTTGCAAAATCACATTTACAGTGTAAATAAATAAATATTCTTACAATACTTGCAGTGTTGAGTAACCTGTTTATCCTGACGGAAGGTGTGTAAAATTCAGGTAGTACCACTCTCCCAATTAAATGACACAAATAATTAACTGAAGGTTTCTCTATAGTTGTCAAGCAAGTAATCATTATTTATGTTTCCAGTTCATCTCATGATAATTGTCGACTGTCGTGCTTACTCAAGGTAGGGATCTACAATTGTAACTTATTGCTTATATTTAGAGCCCGGTAATTTTCGCGAAAAGAATTTTGCAGCACTTTGTTTCAGTGCCTTACGAGCGCACCTGCATCTCTGCTTTGTGGTCAGTGATTGGATGCCGTAACACCCAGCGTGTGGAGGTTAAACCCGCAAATCACAGACGTGATGTGTGGCAGTTATCCGTGTACTGATTGGCACAGTCAAATGAATAACGACTCTGCACAAAAACACTCTGCCAATAGCCATGAAGTTGAACTGCAGGTGTGCACGTAAGACACTGAAACAAAGTGGGGCAAAAATCTTTTCGCGAAAACTACCGGGCCCTACTTATATTATATTGCTTTTATGTATTAAGTGCTTGTGCATTGTTGTTATAATAAAAACATTTATACAATGAACTACATTTAATCAATAGTATAAACAAGGGAAAAGAAAAATTCGTGAATTCAATGACCTGCATGTTAGAATGTATTTTCCTGTATATAGATAAGCCCGGGCCATTTGTCTACCAGCTGCTACTCCCTGGAACAACAGACAATGAACAGACAGGGCTTGAGTACGTATATAACATTGTATTCTGGCATACAAGTAATAGAATTTGCAGATATTTCTTTTTCCTAGTACTTGCATATGGCGTTAGAAGTAATTTGTATCTTTGTAATAACGAGGTATTATTCTTTTGGAACTGTATTAATTGTAATTGGTACGGAACCTACTTTTAGAAATTTTTTCGTAAAGATATCCGTTCGCGATATGTTAACTATGTGGATTGCGGCTTCTATATTTATGGAATTTATCGAAACTTTTTTTTTTTTACTAATTTCTGTACATTTGGCCATGATAGGATGAAGACTGCGGCAGTTGAAATTTAAATATAATGTATCACAAAAATTAAATTTTAATTTTTTTTCCAGCTGTACAAGCCATTTTAATGAGAATATTCCGTAAATATTATATTTAATGGGTCACTTTGGAATGCACACTCAAATATTGCCAAATGCAGAATCATGAAAAACATTTTTTAACAGTGCATTGAGCGACGTATACAGGCAATATAATTTCAGTTTGTCATGACAACTTATCAAACTACTGAAAGCAGAAAAAAGTGACTTCGCAAACACAAGGAAACCCATATTTCAGTTACTCCAGAATGATTCCTTATCGCTTCAAATGTTGGAGCGAGCAATTTGATGCGAAGTTAAATTTGGTTGCATTTTATTTGTTCTATTTGATTTGCTGTTTTGTCGACGAACGTTGAACTTTGCGCAATGAAGAATGTTTGACATTGCTTATACATGTGTATTTTTTTATTTGTTGTGTCGACGGACTTAACAATATAATAAAAGCAAAGTAAAACATTAATACTTGCAATGTTAGAAGTTAACATTACTCGATGTGCAAGGTAAGAAACACGTTTATTACCGCGTATGATGTTAGTCTGTGGTAACACTTAGGTTAGCTAACTGCCCGCTAGGAATATATGCTCGGAGGCATAGCGAAAGAAGGGACTAGGGGTGAAATACGTAATGAAACTAACCCGCTTGCCGTTCGGTAGCTCTGCGAGTGCAGGCATTAATTAATTTCTGTTGTGTTGGTAAATACGCTCGGGTTCGGCGTAGTATTACTTACGTTCCATCATTAACTGAGGGGTGTTCAATAAGGCAGTCACTTCAGAACTGCCGCCTCCAACTTTTTGTTCAAGTGAACGTGTATTAATGTAAGTGCATAGCGCAGTCGATTGGGCAATGTGCTAAGTACTGGTTGTAAACTTGGATCGAATTTCCCGCGCATTGATTGCTGGTGTTGATTACTCAGTAATGAGTAGTTCTCTGTCCCTATTGGCTCACCGCTGACCAAACAGCTCGTACAGCAACTTAGCCGTTACTACCACATTACTACAGTAATTACATGAGGCGGTAATGCAAGAGGCTTTCGTCGAGTGATCTCCTGCTGCTATCTAGTTCGCCATAACGCATGCTTTTAATATATACATGATATGTTTTGTTTCAGATGTTACAGTAATAAAATATTTTGGCCTGGCAAGTACAGACCGTTCCCGTTTAGTAACGTACTCAGTATATTCAGTGAGATGAATTTGTACTGGCCTACGGTACAGCCCGCGATGAATTATAAAATAACAGTGTTGCCAACAGAAGCCAATGCACATTCCCATAGCCATCTATAGTACAAGGTAGTGGCATATGATGTGGCAACACTGCCAACTAGGGTCAGTTTTATAAAGTTTGTGAGCTGTCCTTCGCCTTTCCTGATCCGTCTCGTCCGTTTGTAGGACATATTGTATATATGAAACATTGTGTACAGAATATATGTACCAACCCCTCGATGTTAACAGCCAATCAAAATCTCGTCGTATTTGACGAATATAGGCTTACTTTATGTATATTGCTGTTCAGCGTTACAACTTTTACTCGTGAAAGTCCGCAATTAACAAACTCTCAAGAACTTCTATTGTGTGTCTTAAAGAGTTTGTTAACAATGATAATAAACAGGATATCTACAATATAAAATAACAAAGAAGAATTGAAGAACGAGCGTACATGACGAGATAAATACGAGAGCTAAAATAGTAAATACATTAGCGAGACTATTAGTTTCTACAGTTATTTATTTAGTACATAACTTGGCACAAGGTAATAACATAGAATAGCATGCGCATAGTATAAAAAAATGCGAAAACTTCAATAGGTATAAACCTTTAAAACTTAACTACAACAACAAATACTAAGCTCATTACTTGTAAATACTTTCTTAACTACAATTTGATCAGTAAAATAGTAACAGTAAACAAATATTTATGTCTGAAATTATATTAATATGCATTATACTCTGTAGTTAAGTTAAAGATGCTTGAATTTTCCGAAAAGTAATTTTTTGACTAGGGCCACGAACTTTCTCGAAAATAATTTTGCCCCAATTTGTTTTAGTGTCTTACGTTCACATTCTTAGCTATGCTTCATAGTAATTGGCAGTGTCTGTCTAAAGTGATGTGTCACTTGACTGAGCCAGTCACAAGCAGGTTACTACAACAACACACGTCTGTGATTTGCCGGTAGGACCTCAAGACATGAGAGAGTTGAAACATCCAATCACTGACCATGAAGCAGAACTGCAGATGTGCACATGAGACACTGAAATAAACTGTGGCCTAATTATTTTCGCGAAAACTTCATGGCCCTAGCTACGACACAAAATTCAAGAATTCAAGATGGCGACGTTCTCTCACTCCTGAATGAATACATTTGATGAACGCTTGTCAGCAATGTTTCCAGCTGATGAGAGCAATATGAACCGACGGAATGATGGAGCTGAGAGAGCGGGAGATTCACGAGAAAGCCCACGCCTTAGTCGATAACCAAGAGTCTAGCAAGTGAAACAGGACAGCTGTGTGTTCATCAGGACTATGAAGAGCTGAGGACGTAATGTCAAAGCGGGGGAGATGATGTACAAGAAAGACGTGATGAAGATGGTGTAATGAAGGCGGTGGAGTGTCAAAGCAGTGATTGGCGTGCTACGTACAGCTGCAAGAAGATATAACTGATTACACCTACAAGAAGAAGCTTATTGATGGTCATGAACCCACGATATCGACGACACGACGTAATGAATTACGTGGCAATATTTCTAAACGTCATCACTGTCGGCGTCCTTGCCAGTTCATTTAGGTGTATTTTAGAGAAGGCTCTCTTCGAACCAACGTGATAAAGAAAGACTTTTCGATTCCGTGAAGCGTTCAGACGTTTCAATAACGACTACACGGGTGTTCAAGGTTTAAACTACCGTTATATGATTAATTATTCAAGCGTGGAAGAGAGTACAAAACCCTGGAATTAAAAAAATTCTATTTCACAATTCAGTCATGACAGGTGCCTGTTACGATGGTCATGTCTGTTCAGCAAAAAAAAAAAAAAACAAAAAAAAAAAACGAATTCTTAAAAAAAAGTTAAACAGAGCATGGTCTTCTCTCTGAACCAGTCGACAGGTAATCGTACCACGTAGAAATAAACGGACCAAAACTCTAATCAAGAAAATATGTAAACTTACATAACTGTATCTGACGAGAAAAAATAACCCGATATTTTTTGTTCACAGCGTTGATACACATGTAAAGAAATACCACGGGCAGCATATCACACCACGTGAGGCGGTGAGGCGTTAGTTAGCAACCCCTGATATTCGCAACAATTTGCTTCAATGCGCTAGATATTGCAGAAGCTCTGCTTCATGGTCAATGACTATGTGTTGGTGTAGAAACGTCACTTATTCTACTGAACCAAACACAGCAAGGTTACTGCGACACCACACTCTTGTGATCAGCTGGTAGAACTCAGAAACTCTATGCGACACCAAACTCCTGTGATCAGCTGGTAGAACTCAGACTATGCGACACCAAACTCCTGTGATCAGCTGGTAGAACTCAGAGACTCTATGCGACACCACACTCCTGTGTTCAGCTGGTAGAACTCAGAGACTCTATGCGACACCACACTTCTGTGTTCAGCTGGTAGAACTCAGAGACTATGCGACACCAAACTCCTGTGATCAGCTGGTAGAACTCAGAGAATGTATGCGACACCACACTCCTGTGATCAGCTGGTAGAACTCAGAGACAATGCGACACCACACTCCTGTGATCAGCTGGTAGAACTCAGAGACAATGCGACACCACAATTCTGTGTTCAGCTGGTAGAATTCAGAGACTCTATGCGACACCACACTCCTGTGACCAGCTGGTAGAACTCAGGGACAATGCGACACCA
>PNEQ01064742.1:0-12248 GCA_003012365.1 Medauroidea extradentata | reverse complement strand
CGAAGGGTCGTTGTATTGTACAGTGACAAGCTTGTAAACTCCCCACCCTCCACCAACTACCCCAAACCACCTCCCTTCCTTCGTTTTCAGTAGCTATTCACCCCACCTCCCCAAAGAAAACCTGTCTAGCAGGGACTCGGAGAGGCCGCTTTACACGATGGTGCTACAAGACTTGCAGAGCCCTCATGCGGCAGAGAAAAACAACTGTGGCCTAGGAGCCCCCCGTTAACAGGGTTTGTATTACATTTCATTTCAACTTACGTTAACTTGATCAGTAAACACTTCTTAAATCATTTACGCACAACTTTCTTATAAAAGTAACGAAATATTGAAAATAAACTGTGCTTGCAAATATCGTAACCTTTTTTCAGATTTTCGTATTCCGCAATTTTATTGTTTGCAGGTTACCGTAACCTTTGTTCGGAAGTCAAGCTGGCAAATACAGAATAAGTCTAAAGAAATACATAAACAGTGTAGGGGAAATTGATAATTTTTGACATGAGAATCATATAAGTCTGTGTACAGTACTCTCCGTAAACAAAGAATGTTGGTAGTTGAACCACTGATATGATGATATGGTAAAAAACAGCAGGCTGGGAAAATACATGGCATTTTTCAGTTGACTGCACTGACGTAGCACTCTTTACGAGGTTAACTAGAAAAGTGTGTGTTTATTCACCATATATGAGTATACAAGGTTTTAACATGGCATAGTTGTTTTTAATTATGTTAATTGGCCACATAAATATGTACATGTGCTAGTGATATGCTACACCAATTTTTTAGATTACTGAAAATGTATTATCTGTATTAAATATCGGTAAAATCTATTACTACATATATTCTCCAGTCTGATACTGCCGATATCGGCCGATAATGATATTGTACAGTCAAACCTCTTTAAAACAAACCTGAAGGGACTGAAATTTGTGTGGTTTGTAATAATGAGGTTTGTATTAATAGGTGTTTACAAAAACACACAAAATTCTCTTCATATTTTTTTAACCTGTTCATTCCCAAAATACAAATATTATCACCACCCCAATAGCTGCTTTCAACTGGTGAACTCGGTATGTATTAGTACATTGATTTATGTGTAAAGAAAATTTTTATGAAACATTAAATTTAATATTCAATTTCTCATCTCACACCAAGGGGAAAGAAAACCACTTTGCATTAATGAGGACGTTGTATTAACAGGGTTTGTATTAACGAGGTTCCACTGTATATTGGTATTGGCTCGGCTCTAGTATCAAATACATAACTGAGTTGTGTTGGCTAAATGTGCAGGTTATTTCCTATTTACAACCACGCGCTTTCAGCACGCACTGTGCATGCAATTAGAGCACGTCTTTTGTTTTCGTTGGCAGCAGTTATTTACTAATAGGCCGATAGGATCACACTATGTGCCGCTCTTTAAACACTGTTTTTGTAGTAACATCTATGGTTCCGTGTGTTGTTACTTTGCCACACGTACAAGGTATTGTTTTAGTCAGTTCCAAATGTTCCATTTGTATTTTGTAACTGTCACTATTGATTATGAGAGTGTATGTTTTATTAATAGTTGTCACTAATTAAGAGTATAAGGGAATTAGTAATTCACTCCACTTACCATATTTAGGATATTATTTGGGAGAAGGTAACTTCTGCACTCATTGTTCTTATTTTGCTCAAAATGGGGGCAAAGAAAAATGAAGCAAAATATGTGACTCTGCTATTCTGCTGGACTCTTGTGTTTCTGCAAATATTAGGTGATTGCGGAAAACTCGTATTCCTGGTGCTGACATAACCTCTGCTGCTGCGTTAGCAAACATCATCGTTTCAGTAGCACTTGGTGTAGCAAAATGAGAACTAATTAAAGGGAGTCCTTGGATATGTTCAATAAGTTTTTCTGTCACCTGTACTGATGCTGGTCTTGTGTTATCTTAAGTGTAATGCTAGTGCATACTTGCCAACTTTTACGATTTTGGCGTAAAATTTACGATAATCTGGGGTTGTTTACGATTTTACAATCATGTGTTTTAATTTATAAAATTCCGGGCGATGTAATGTTCGTTGTGGTACAGCAGAGTCTAGAAAACTTGGTGGTATGCCGTGTACTCCACATTGTTTGCAATCCATTGGCGTTTTCAAATTGTAACCTGGTAGGGTAAACTGGAACTAAGATTACATGATCAGGGTTCATGATGCAAGGAAACCTTACTACCTCTAGCAATCTACCCTTGTGCTTTGAAAACTACTCATGGTAGCTGCAGTCTTTTGTCTGCCGCTTTGTACTCATCTGTTGGGTAAACGCTGCGAAGTTCTACTGTTTACGTTTCGCTTGTTTGTGCAAACAAGCTTCGGTGTTTAAGGTAGCTGTTTTCGGAATTAACGAGCATTTAAAATTATTTCGTACTGTTTTGTCTTTACTCAAACTAGTTCCCGTGGCATGGATACATGTTTCAAAAACGGAAGATTGCATTAGTTATTAATTTCGTCGGACATCCTCTGTAGCCGTTTACATCTTGAGTGAAACAAGTGATTCTTGTGACAAGCCTTATTTTCAGGTGTTACATGACATTTATTGTAAGGAATTTTCTTTAATTTTAAAATCAGACAAGGGTAACAAATAGGCATGTGCGAAGGTCTGTTTTTAAATGCGAAGCGAAGTCGAATCAAATCTTGAATTGTGGGAAGGAATGTCGAAGGAAAGTCGAAGAATTTAATTTTTTTCACATCAAACAGCAAAGAAAAAAAATTACCACAAACAATTGGTAACGAAAAAAATATTTAAATATACCGTATTTACTCATGTAGCCTAACAAATTTTTTCTAATGATTTTTTGGGTTCAAAACAGGGGGTGCATAAGATAAACAAGGATTTTTTTAGAGAGATTATAACCTCCATAACTCGAAATTATATTACGGAATACTTAAATGTCAACGTATCTGAACAAAACCAACTCTAATTTAATGTAACATGAACACCTACCTACGAGACGTAACATTTTAGGCCTACTCCCTTCCAACCGCTAGAAGAAGCCATATTTACAACCACAAATTTCCACTTTGTACAAGAGGTTAATTTCTTTGTTCATTATCGCCGATGACAAAAGTAAAATTACGGAAAACGGCAATTCTGATTTAAATGAATCCTCAGCCTTTAAGGTTTAAGATTAAAGTCATAATAAATCGCCGCCGTAATATAGAACGGGAAACGTAAACAATAACATCGTTGGCAACACCATAGGTGAATGAGCAACATGGAGGCACCACACTCCGTTAAGACTTTCTCATTTGTGATCGGGACCATTTTAATGCTGATTTTACTCTAAAACTTGCAGTACTACTGGTATGCAGTTTTCTATGATTCTTAGTTCTGTGTTCGTGTTGTTTACGTAATATATATTCGCGGGAAAGCAGAAATAACAGTGGTATTGAGCTTAAAAAATGTTTGATGCGTAAGGCATGTAGGGAAATATTTTTAATATGTCCGTTATTCAGAATATTCCGGTGTTTGGATGTCTGGATAAATGGTACTTTACTGTACTTATGATTTACTGGCTACAGATATTGTTTTCGTTGCGCCGGTGTAGTTTTGTTGGATTATTGTGACACCGGCTTAAGCGAAATTGTGCCGCCGAATGTAGCCTAAACAAAATAAATAGTTCACCACTGTGCCGTGAATTTGAAGTTTTAAGTGAAATTTATACAGAATAGTAAAATTACAAATAAACGGAAAATTACCTGCTCCACATAAATAATTTTGTCTGTTTTGATGTGAATTGTGGTTATCTTCGACTTTCAACTCGAAGATTTTTATTGGTCGAAGACGAAGTCGAAGGAACAAAAATCTTTGATTCGACTTCGACAATGCGAAGCTTCGCACACCCCTAGTAACAAATATACATTTTGTAGTATTTGCCAGTGCGAAATTAACATTTCACATGGAGGAAAGTATGACATTTTAAAACACGCAAAAACTCAACACATAAGCGCCCTAAAATATAAAGAAAGCAGTGCTAAAATAAACAGTTTCTTTGTTAGCAGTTCAACTTCAGATAGTACCATACGAGCTGAATGTTTGTTTACCTCGTTTCTGGTTGAACATAACCTCCCCATAAGTGTAGCCGACCATGCGCGACCTTTATGTCGCAAAGTATTCCTGGAATCCGAGATGGCGAAGAAGTATGCTTGTGGAAGGACTAAAACTACAGCAATTGTAGAAGAAATGGCCATGCAAGCAAGAGTAGGAATTGTGCATCATTTGCAGAGGGGACCATTTTCTTTGTCAACAGATGGCAGCTACGATTCATATTCGAAACTTTATCCAGTAGTAGTTACGTACTTTGATACACATTGTTTCTTGTGTTTTTTCATGTCATTACCTGCTTTACAAGGAGATTTCTACAGGCCAGAATATTGGTGAGTTGATGCTGAGTGAACTTAAGCGACTCAAAGTACCTGTGGCACACATGAGTAGTTTCTCTGCTGATAATGCTGCTGTAATGTTAGGTAATAAAATGGAGTGGCAGCAGTATTAAAACAAAAACAGGAAGGTCTTATTGTGATGGAATGTTTATGTAATTTGATAAACATAGCTGCAGAGAAAGGAACTGCTTGCCTACCACTGAGAATTGACTAGATTTTTTATAGATATTTATTATTACCTTGAAAGGAGTGCCAAGAGAAAGGACAGCTTGAAGAAATTTCATGACCTACATTCTCAAGAAACCAAACAAATTTTGAAGCACATGTGCACCAGGTGACTATCGCTCGGAAGAAGCTTACAGGGGTTGGTAGAGCAATGGGAGGCTTTGATTTTTTTTGAGGATCAGCGAAAAATTGTGAAATCATAAGCATCAACACTGAGTTCATTTAACAAACTTGCAGTCGAGTGGAAACTACATCTTTCAGTAGCAGTAAAAAATTAGCTCCAAAAACTGCTAAGAAACTTGCAGTGGATACAGGTACAACACATGTCTCGTTGAAGAATATTTGTATGGGTTTTTTCTTCATCCCTCAACAAGGCTTTTCTGTTCATTCCTTCTTCATGTAATCCCAACTTTTGTAAGATTGAATACAAATTTGCAGTCATCTGTCCCTCAAATCCACATTCTGAGAGATCAGTTATGTATTTTTTTAAAAGAGATAATGTCAAAGTTTGTGAAACCAACTGTTGTGAAACAATATTGTTTGCTTGATGTTAGATATCATCACTGTGCAGAAAAGCAATGCTCAAATGTTGATTTAAATATTGGAAATGCTACACAAGATATGGCTAGTACACATAAGGAATCTTGAGGGAAAAAAAATCATTTTTTTCTGTTCAGTCAGAAAATACTTCATATGTGCCTGTGATTATGGTGATTATGTAATAAACAAGTTTCCTTTAAAAAATGATGTCTTGAAGAAAGCTCGTGTGGCATCTATTGACAACATTGAAAACTCCAGTTTTGTTGATGTTAACTACTTTGTAGAACTTTTTCCTTTTCTTCTGTTTGTTGGTGATGATGAGAGTGATCTGAAAGCTATGGATGAGCTACAGAACCAGTTCAATCTACTTCAACTAGAGGATATTTCTTCTCTTGTTACAAAAGAAGATACAGATGTGGAAAAAGTGGGTAAAAGTGTCACATATAAAGAGTGTTGATGGTCAACACAAATTTAGATGGCTAGCTAAGTTGATGTTGTTAATACTCACAATATCACACAGTAACGCTGAATGTGAACATGTCTTCAGTTTAGTCACAAAAACAAGAACCCAGTTTAGATCTCAGATGTCAAACAGAGTTTTGGAAAATACTGCCATAATTTTTACACATAGTCTTTCTTCTAAAAGCCAAAAATGCAACTGTGGAATCACTGAAGTGTAAACCCTAAATTTAACATTTTGTTTCTTTTGTAGTGAGACACTTATACACTAGACCCCCGATTTTATGAACCCTGGATTTAACGAAGGTAGCGATTCTACGAATACAATCTCAGGAACCCTAAAAAATAACAAAGTTATATAACAAAAAAAATTGTATGGAATTACGTTGACAATGAATAAAACATACTGTATCTAATTCACGGCATTAAAATATGAATTGTAGAGTTGCAGTTATTACTTGGTAAGTCACAATATTATAAAATAAAACAACAATAGTGTAAATCCGTTAAAAAATGCGGTAGTGACAGTTTGAAAACTGCGCGCCACCGCCTGTGCCAAGCCGGCTGGCCTGTCTCCAACTACGACGTATTAGGATCTATATTGAGGTCGTACTATAGACGCTAAGTTCCAGCCCATGCGCATATGCTCATTTAGCTATAGTACAGCCTCCTTCTAGGCTGTTTCACGGCGTCTTATATATCTCTCGTCTCGTGCCGAATGCGTTTACTTTTTTACACGAACCCTATAAATAATAGCGTGATATATTTCTTTATTGCGTTAACACCATACGTACTTAAAACAATTAACTTGGCGCATAATTTGCTTAAACAATGCGTTACTGCGAGTCGTAAAACGTGGGTTTCACAAGTGAGCACAATAATAGCGCTACCTATTTTCCAAGTGTAGAAACATTTGTCTCCGGGTATGTCGAACTTGGAAAATAAATAAACGTTGGTGTATTACATAATCCCGGAACTCCTAATTTATTTTTACCGCATATACTGACTTTGAAAGTGATTATTTTCAATCACTTATACATGTAATTCTCGACGAATTTAGGTAAGAACGTCACAAAATGGCATTTTTGGAACAACGTCGGTATATGCTTCGGTGCCGCTATCTATCTGCTATCTTGTGAACGTTCGTACAGTTGCGCTATCTGTCCGCTCTGCACGCTACTAGTATCTACGTTCTCGTACATTTCATTAACAACGTCGAGGGAATGTTTTTACGTTAAGTTATTTAAAACTGCGCAATGAATATATACATCCGCTTATTCCTTCTTTCTTTGGTGAATAATTCACAAGGGCATTTTACTAGTAAGGAATGCCTACTTTTTTTCCCATTAAACGCTACGCAAATCTGGCTATTCGCTCGTGAGAAGGCACTCGGAAGCTCACTTTTCTCTTTTTTTTAGGACAAAGATAGATCGTATCTATTGTTTAGCGGTGTTCTTTTGCTCGTAAGACGTCTGCCTATTGATATAAATTAATTATATTTCAACTATCACTTGCGTTATTTTTCCGTTAAATGCTACGGAAGTCAGTTTATTCGCTCGAGAGAAGACACTCGGAATCTCGATTTTCTCATTTTTTTAGGAAAAGGATTGGTCATATCTGTTGTTTAGCGGTGTTATTTTCATCATAAGACGTCTGACTATTGATATAAATTTATATTTAAACTATTACTTGCTTTATTTTTCCGTTAAATGCTACGGGAGTCGGGCTATTCACTCGAGAGAAGACACTTGGAATCTCAATTTTCTCATTTTTTGGGGACAAGGGTCTGTCATATCTACCGCTCAACAGTGTGACGTCTGGCTACTGATATCAATTTATGTTTACATTATTACGTTAATTAATTTCCCACAAAACGCTACGGAAGTCGGGGCCTAGAGACACTTTGCAGAAAAAATGCAATTTTAAAATTTTCTGTTAAGTTAGTTGGAGGGGGGTGGGGGCAAAAATAAGCCGCTATCGAATTTACGAAGGTAGCGATTTTACGAATGCGATGAGAGGAACCGTGAGTATTGGTAAAATCGGGGGTCTAGTGTATATGTTTTTTTTTTTAGACAGTGTATTTTTGTTTTTTAATGTTAGTACTTGGACCTAAAGTATCAAATTATGGTGGGCAAGAATATCTGGTAAGTTTCATTTATTTATTTGCAAACTAGGAGACTAAGCAAAAGTTTATTCATATGTATAGGCTTACATTCATTGTTCATGTGCAGTAAACAGTGGAATGTAGTTACATAATCCTAATGTTATTATGTTGAATGATATTTAGTATAATTTGGGAAAGTGCCGCATCAATTTTTCATTATCGATTACAGTAGAACCTCGATTTAACGAAATGCCATGGGACCTGAAAATGTTTACTCTAAATCTATGTTTCGTTACATACAACTTAGCCCCCCCCCCTCAAAAAAAATTTTTATCCTTGGGCATGTTTCGTCGGAATTTAAGGTAATTTTAAAAAAGTATATTGGCTCAAAACAATAACAAAACGCATTTACAGTCAAAAGGTAAGCCACAGCCATGAAAAGAAAAAAATCGGCGAAAAAACTTCAAAAACTTTCAGTGCAACGCTCGGCGAGCATGCGCATGGTGAGTTAGACCGTCCTTGTGCGCGCCATCAACACGTGAGACGTGCGTGATGACTAACACTGCCGAGACGTCAATCTTTTCGTCTATCTTCAGCCCGCTCCACCAACAAAATTAAGGAAATTCCATGAAAAATGGTAAAAAAATTAAAGTGCAAGTAAAACTGGATTATAAGTTTTTGAGACAACGGTAAAATAATAATTAAATACGCATGGCAGCAGCCATTATAGCTTGTATGCAGCCGCGCTCGTGAAACAAACTCGTAGGTTTACTAGCTAAAATTACTTTGCACTCGAGCGTTTTTTAGCATCATAGAAATAAATTATTTACGTTCACTGTAATAAATTCGTTGTAAAAAGCCTGCATAAATAACATTACGTATTTTTTATAAACTGTCTTGTTTTATCACAGGACGCGAGTGTGAATAATCACGCTGCACACCACTGCATTCTATCGGTAATAGAATTAAAGAGAGCACGCTTCCCTGCAGCGCATTCTAATGGAGACGCGAAGCACTATCTATGAATTGGTTCTTGCGCTGTCCACCGCCGCATTGTGGAGACTGGGTACCTAGATGCTCGTTCAATTGCTAGCCGCCAGGATGAGGATCTAGGCACGCGCTTGTTATGCAACACAGCGGCGTTCGCTCCGCCACGCCCGCACGTCTCAAAATCATTCCTGTGGCCAAAGTTTTCAACGAATTTTTTTTGTCTTGATGGATGGTTTAAGCTTTTCTACTGAGAAATAAGAATATACTGCGTTCGGTGCTAGTATTTTTAAAGGACTTAAATTACAACTAATATTCCATTTTTTCAAAGTCTATTAGTTATTAAAACATTTTTTTGTTATATTTTGAAGGTTCTTGAAAATCCTTTCGTTAAACCGCTGTTTTCGTTATTCCCGAGTTCGTTAAATCGGGGCTCTACTGTACTATTTTTGTGTTTTTACACTTTTCTCTTTTGAAAAGTTGGCAGGTATGCTAGTACTAGTCAGATGAACTTCCTGTGAATGAATGGAACCAATTTCACAAGTCACTGTTCCTAATAGCATTATAGACTTCCATATGGCATATGCCAGGTACGTTCACATCAACTGTATGCAGCAAACCTCCGCCTGCATTGTTGCAACAGTGTTACCACCTGCATGCAAAGTAAACAAACACAAACATTGATGAAAATAATATTTATATATCCTAAACAAAAATAAATCATTCACTTACCGGTATTTCCAACATGAACCATAAATTGTGAACTCTCGTTAAGCTAACAAAAAGACACGCAGTAATTTTTACATATCACAGTTTGAATTTTTATTCACTTTTCACTGCTGTCATCATCTTCATTGTCTTCACCAACATCGCCAGCGTCGTAATTTTTTATTAAAATTGACGATTTGTATTTAAGCGTGTGGTGTCAGGGGCCCCCATCAGCGTAACCAACCGTATCTAGCCTTGAATTAAGCCATGGAAATATTCCGCCTCGTTGCAATTCTTTATCAACACAGAATTTTTGTACTGCCGCCCGTTTTCCAAGTTCAAATGCATAGCTTACATCTTGCAGTTTGAACTTAGGCTTACTGGAGATTGCCACAGTACCGGACAGTAGCTACACTAGACCCCCGATTTTACGAAATCTGGATTTTACGAAGGTAGCCATTTTACGATTATGGTCTCGGGAACCGTCAAAAAATCGAATAAATTACAGAAAAAAAAAGTTAAAGTTGTTGCAAAATGTGACGGCGCACGTCGGAGAGCAACGTTCGCCGGTGAGCGCTATGTACATTACACGGTTGTCTATCCTCATTTCTTTATAATAAAGTGAAAGCTTACTCTTCGTAGATAACAATGCCGGGACAGCTAGAGTTACCTGCTTGTCTCACTGCAGGCTGATCACTCCCCTCTCCCACATACCTTCCAAACATCAGCGTGGGAAACAACTTGCAACGCGTTTCCCAGGAAATTTCATTCTATGTCCTCACCCCCTTGGCGGAAAAATATCTTGCGGACATCCAACCCGAAACCCTCCCTTTCCCCTAGTCGTTATCAGCTTGCTTTCACGCGTATGTAATGCTGGTAAAGATAATCTCTATTACCATGTGCACTACAGGATTTTTCGTATTCCCACCTCTGCCCACACTCAACCACTGAAAATTACAAATAATCACATGTCTTGTACGTTAGTTATCAAGTTTTGGCAGTTTTTAGTAGTTCATTAAATTATCCTGGTGAAGTGAGAAACTTCTTGTGTTGCAATCTCCTCCAGGCTGTAGGATTTCCGGCGCCGACGCTGTGGTCGGGACATCGGCTTAATGAAATTTCTCTGTGACGCATGTGTCCTTTGTTTGTGTGAGAATACTGAGCCTGTTGGCTGGGGGGGGGGGAGAGTATGTGTGTGTGTATGCATGCATGCATGCATGACTGCAAGCTAGAAGCAAGACAAAGAAAGAGGGTGGGACGCGTTATCAGCACTACACATCAGCCAGGCGACCATTTGAAAGTAAACATGACTGGGCAACGGGTAAGAACGGCATAAGTGACTAAATTTAGACTCGTTGAGGGCACCATTTTTGCATTAACTCGACTCTTGCAGTGGTGTGCCATCGTTAAAAGGGCACAAGTACCTAATAGGGATGAACCGATTCGATTACCGATTAATTTTAATTGTACGATTATCAGTTTTCGGTAATTAATCTTTTATCTGCAATTGTTGTAAACTATTAACCGGTCCAGCATGAAACAAATTGAGCAATAGCCTACACTTTATGCTAGCGCTAATGTTTTGATGTTTGCGTCCAGGAAAAAAAAACATAACATTGAATATGAAATGGAAATACCTTTAATACGAAAGTAATTCCACATTCTCATAAAATAATGTTTATGTTTCACACACTTTTCATTTCTTGAAGCAACTTCTCAAAGCAACATGTATTTGGTAAAAATTATTTATGAGTAAATTTTTTTTGGGAATTAATTTTTTACATTCCATTAGATTTTAACATTTGCATTTACGAACGTTTGAGAATGGCTTTGTGTAATTTTCCACATAACCGTTCTGTGTTTCGCCAATACCTCACATCAAATATGGCAGACAAACAAGCTACAAGCACTTGTTTGTTTGGTACCATGATGTCACACGCACACATTTAAAGTGTTTGGTGCGCTGTAAGTGCAAGTTCAGTGCAGTCGATGAGATACCATGTCAAGGCCGAGTAAAACAAACACGTGTGGTGAAATGAGCCAAAATATAAACTATGTATGTTGGCGACCATGATTGAAGTTGTATTTATTTACTGATACGAATGTTGGTGACTGTAATTGAAGTTGTATTTATTTATTAATAGTGGCGGGAGTGTATTTGCGTGTATATGAGGTTATTTATTATTTTTGTGTAGGCCTAAAATAGGTAATTGGTAATATACATCAATATTATTAATCAGTTAAGAATATAATCGGTTGCATTAGATTTTTTTATGCAATCGGTAATCGTAATCGGTTTTTCCATATCGGCTCATCCCTAGTACCGAACATAGTCCATCACAAAGGCTTGTCTTCAAACTTCACTTGACTTTTTTTCTCATTATTTTCGTGCTGCAAAGGATAGCACACCAGCCTGGCGGCCTCTAAAAAAATGTTGTGTGTGACATTAGTTTTAGTTTCTTTTGACAAGTCTTGTAAACCTTTTTAGGTTTATTTTTCCACGCAATGCTACGGACATCAAGACTACACGAGTGCGAGCAGGCATCCGTGCTTTGTGTTTTATTGTTTTTTGTGACATGAATTGGTGGTATCGATCGTTCGTAGGTGTGATTTTAATCGGAAGATGTTTGCCTATTGATGGAAACTTAACTTGAAGTTATTATTTGCCATTTTTCGTGTTAAACGATATGGATGAAGGACTATGTACCGTATATACTCGTGTATAGTGTGCACCACAATTTTTGCAACAAGTTACAGGGAAAAAAATTTTTAGTGCCTCGCTAGTATGTGAAAAAAAAAAAAAAAAAGAAAA
>PNEQ01064737.1:0-72724 GCA_003012365.1 Medauroidea extradentata | reverse complement strand
TAAGACGTCCACCTAGACAGCGAAGCAAAAGACGCTCACCCAGACAGCGAAGCAAAAGACGCTCACCCAGACAGCGAAGCAAAAGACGTCCACCTAGACAGCGAAGCAAAATACGTCCACCCAGGTCCGTTATTTTATTGGAGTCGAACTCTTAGAAACTCTTGAGCTTTTAGGATATTTACAGAAGAATCGTCCTGAAGCAAAGATCACTTCGATGCCTCAGCTCGTTCGATAGGTATGGAAAACTAAAACGCATTTAACGTCTTTCCACTCCATAAGAAATAGAATTTTCAAAGAAATCTTGACATCTTATTTCAGACATTTGCATACGTATCGAATTGAAATGAAAATTACGATAGCCCTTTGTGTTCGAGCTATATCGACGCTCCATACAAAACATATTTCTCGTCTTTTCACACCTTACGTGTTGAAATTCGAAATATCCTGCAATTACTATAATATATGCATTTGTATGAAAGTCCAATTGAAGCGAAAATCACGACGGACAATTAGGTTCGAGCAATATCGACACTTCATCAAAAACACGTTTCACTTCTTTTCACTCCTTCAGGGGGAGATTTAAAAAAAAAAAAACTCCACAGAGCTTGCCTACGTCCTGAGAGGAACACACCCTTGACATTTCACGTTTCTGGTGCCAGTAGTTGGGCTGTGCTTCGATGTGTCTGTCAGTCAGACTGTCAGTATGTGTTCTCTGTAATGTATGGTGATGAAATTAAAAATATTGTTAAATAAGCAATAATTTATGTTCTCTGAGAATGTATGCAAAAAGTAAACGCAGGAAGAATGATTCATACGAACTGAAAGCAGACCACATATATTTAATTCGATAAGTAAATAACATATGAAACCAAGAACATGTAGCAGTTTCCTTATAGAAGTATCACATCGAAGAGACACTATGTTCTTGTACAGTTTTACCATTAGTTGCCGCGATGCAACGTGCTAAAATAGTATGCCTGGTTAAGTGGCATTCATGCATGACACGACTATTGTATTAAATTGTGTAACTTAATACGAACTAAAAAAAATCTAATAATGGTTTGTTACTGGACATATATGGTAACAGCACAACGCTGTTGTGCAATGGTTTAACTGAGTTTAAGTACTTGTTTGGTACACGAAGCCACGGAGGTTGGAAGTATATAGGAGATAGAATGTTGGGACTTCCTTGAAGTCGACGTATATATGCCAGTTTTGCGCGAACAATGCATTATTGGTGACCAACACACAGCATCTAGTAGATCGAGTAAGGTTTTCGTAAGTGCCTAGTATGGTATTGATACTATACAATGAACACATTTGAATGAAAACGGTTACGTGCGTTGAATTCGGGTGTAAAGAGAGAACAGGTACGTGAAATACACATACTGTTACATTTAATGAGTAAAAAGACCATGTTTCACATCTGTATAGTGTAAATTATGTCGTTAAACAATTGTTTATGTAGATAAACCTGAAAATACCGCCACATATATTTTTATTTACGCCATATGTACGTGACTCACGACGTGCAACTGCTTGCTAATAGCAATAAAACAAATAAATGAGCACACAAAATGTTAAATAAATAGCAGAAACGTCACAAATGTATCAACAATTGTTTCCATGCACAAACAGTTGGCGATGTCGGTACTCACAGAAATGTCTTTCAAAAAGCAATCATGTTGTTGAGTTTTAATTTTATTTCAAAATTTTGTCCTCCAATCAACGTAGACCGAGGTAAACACGGCACATCTGCTATTCGATGAATAATTTTTACTTTACTGCTCTTCAAACTTCGTGTAAAATACATTGTCTCTTACGGAGGAACAATGTTTATGGTCTATAGTGACCACGTGTATAAACGTTCAAGCAACAAGGGCACAAATACACTGACTTCAAGAGTTTGCCTGGGCAGTATACGGCATGGCCACTCCCTGGTTGAAAAGCACTACTTTAAATGCACCTGCAAATATACTACACTAAACTAACACAACTTTCTATTCTCCTCTTCGTTACTGCACTTTTATGGTGCAAATGAAATTTCTTGTGCGTCTATATTTGTGAGAAGCTCATATAAAGAGGCGTACGAGGTTACCTACTAGCAGCATGTGTTTACGCCATGTTTAATAATAACGCACCGCAGAAATGATGTACTGTTGGTATAAATATGTTTGTTTTATTGCCACACTGTCTTCAGTAGTAAAACTATAAACTCTACAATTTCTGCTTACACGTCGCCATTTGTTACGACTGTTCTATTGTGTTCTACCGCAATTGTGACGTTTACAGTCTATTATGGCGATTATGACGGCTAAGGAAAGCCAAGCACAGTTCACGACCACTATAAAAAAAGTCGCAAACTTGGCGCGAGGTCAGACGTCACACAAACTGGTTATCGTCCGTTATAAAGCCATCACTGCAGATACTTGCCATGAACTGTAGTAACCTATCCTATCCGGTATTTTGATAGTAACATTATAAAGTTTATAAGCAATGTTATCATGTTGAAATACAAAGAACCTGCAGTCATCCCCACGCAGCATATATCATTATATTCTTACGTCAAGTATTACTGCAGCCCTGATGGTGCACACTAAGCTCTGATGTAAGGAAACAATCACTAACGAAGGACAGCGAATTAAGACCTCGCTCTTTAGTTTTGCAGTGGTTTACAACATATTTTTTAACGCAAATTAATATATATATATATATATATATATATATATTCATTCTTACAGTTTTACCACATACACCACCGCTTGCATCTGAATTTTTCTGTTGCAATACACCACACGGATTTTTAAATTTTCGCCCCAGAAATATCACACATTTTGTTGTCAAAATAAGCCAAAATGAAGCAAAATAAGTTTTTGCTAGGAAACGTTACATAAAAAAAACGCTCTGGCAAAATTGTGTATCGTATGACTATACACAGTCTTAAATTTTTTCAAAGTATTTGGTTAAAAATTGTTCCAGTTATTTGAAATTGTTTGAAATAAATGAAAGATCATGGGCCATGGCTAGAGGTACGTGAAAATAGCAATTTGAAAATTATTTTGTAGCATTTTCATATTGGTTTTGTAGCTTTTTGTAGTATTTTGAAAAGAACTTTATAGCATTTTGTAGCATGTATAGAACCGATATCATGGACATACGCCATTGCTTGCGAATGTCCATGATATCGGTTCTATACATAATACCAACCCATTGCAAGAATCGTTAAAAGATCACATTTTGTAGCATATTTAATGAAAAAGTTAGAAAATATAGGAAAAGTTAATTTTTATAAAAAAAACACTTTACTTATCAAACGTGCAAGATACGACAATGTTTTTTTAATAAGAAACAAATAAAATGGTTCACTGAAATTTTAGCATTGAACAGGTTTCCAAGCTTTCTTCTTTCAGCACTGTTCTTCTGTCTGAAAGCACAAGGTTATAGTTGCTGAAAAAACTCTCAGCATCTACATTGTTTACAGGTAACGCGAGTGCGCGGCAAACGTTAACAAGTGAAGCGTAACAGATGCGGCTTTGTGAACGCTTGTAATTGTAACTTTGAGAGGAAGACACAGAATGAAAAGAAGTGTTTAAGGAAGCGCAAGAGGCGAAATAAGAGATAGTTCTGCTACACTTCCCGTTACACCGTTCACGAAGCTATTTTACGACCCGTTGTAACTTAATGCCGCCATGTTGTAAACAGTGAACATCGAAAAATGTGCACAGACGTATGTTAACATGGCGTGTTTATTTTTGTTTACGTAAACACAGTATAAACATGAAATTGCTATATAAATGCATGTTTATAATAATTTCTGCAATAATTTTCTTGAAATTAAATAGTGAATGCGTATGGTACGTCCCAATTATGCACACGTCTTTGAAGTCTGTCAAAAGTTAGGGTTTTTTCGTAAATAAGTCGTAATTTCGCAGATTTGCGCAAATAACACAAAATGTCACATATATTTCGCATTTATCGCAATTTGCGATTTTCACGTACCTTTAGTCATGGCCTTAAGAGCGTGTACATGTATCGACACAGCATCGCGCTCCACGGCGCGGCGGCTCGAAATACAAACACCGTAGACGAAAAACTTAAATGTTTTCTTGAATTTTGTTAGCGAACGTTGCTAAGTCGCAGAAAACCCACCGTTACAAGCAAACGAGCAACAAGAAAGAAATCACTAAGGGAGAAATTTCCGTAGTCAACAAACATACAAATAATTCCGAAATAGGAATGCAATTGGTACATAATGGAAACAAAAAAAAATCAAACAGAAACGGAACAAACAATGTCAATGAAAAATTGATGGACAAAGGCACGAGTACAACACAAATGTTGTATACTAAAGATCGATAAACACACAAAAAAACGTTGAATCTACAACATAACGCACACTAAAAAAATAGAAGTTTTTTTATTTCCGTAATACATGCTTCAAAAATCACATTTTACAGGAAAATTTTCTTCGAACTTTCTCTCACAACTAACGCATTGAAGAAAATATAATTTAATTTGTTTCAAATAAATTTCCTTCCAGATGATTATATAAACCACTATAAACATTTAGAATAGAACTGTATGAAAAATTATCTAACGCAATCGTTGACATTTCCCCACATATAACAACAATAACTGCTACAGCAAAGCAGCTTGGATAGATTCTTGCACAACGACAGTTTAGACGTTTTCACAAAAGGCATACTTCTGAAGAAATATGCATTTTATTTTGCCAAAAAAAGTAAAGGCCTTATTCATATTTTTTTACGTTAAAAATAAAAACAGTTCTAGGAAATATTTTGCAAGGTTATCAAATATGAACCTCCTCCTTTCAAATGCAATTTAAATAGTGGTATTTCAACACTTTGTATAAAAACACATGGTTAAAAATGGCCGTAACTCCAAAAATATCAACCGGATTCGAAAAAAAAAGTATGCGTTGTCATCTTACTATATACTACCCCAAAATATAACTGTATAGCAAATACTTAAAGAGGGCGTGGTACATAATTCAACGCTAAAAGCATTACTATATAACTGTAGGTTTCTTGAAGCCAATTTGCGATAACTATTCAATAGCAATCCTAGATAAATAGTTTTAGCCAACGTTTTAAACAAAATTGTTTCCAGTGTTACGAACTTTTGAGGCACAATCTCTGACGCCGGAACCTCGTGCATTTAACTGCGGTGCAAGAGATCACGCACGACGAATTATTAATTATGGATAAATATTTACTCATAAAGATGATAAATACCATTATCTAGGATTGTCATTGAGTATTTTATCCATATTGGCTTCGAAAAAAGCGTAACAATCAATTGATATTTTCAGCATTTATTTTTCTACCACGCACTCTTAAAGAAGTCTCGTAGGAAAAAGAATACAACGAAAACACTGCATGATATTTTATCACGCCGCGAATAGAAGCGATTCTGTTCCCGTCGATCATGACAGTCTGACCTTTATCGTTATTTCCGCACTTCAAACGCAGAAAATTACTTTAATGCATAGGCCCGCGCACTAGACGACAGGCCGCGTGACCGCATATAAACTACGAAACTTGCGTTTGATGTTAACGCACTTGGTCGTGGAGACGGTCGGGATCCCGAGCGACGTACATGTGACCAAGAAGTTGCCGCAACCGGATGTTTACCCATGATTCAATGGCAGACCGCGCACGTGCAACGGAAACGTCACAACCAGCCAGCCATCACTCACATATATCTCCGTCGTCAGATCGATGTAAGAGCTCCTCTCAGGTCAATACAACAGGCACAATAATACAAGACACTTCTGACACGGTCATCCACAGTCCCGATGAAGTTCAAAGTATAAAGTACCATACAACAATTGAAGAAAGACGGTGCCTAATGCGGAGAAGTGAAGACATAAGAGGGTGTATGTCTATATGGATTTAGCACGCGTCCCGAAAGTTTCCTCGCAGAGCAGAGATAAAAGTTAACATCTTACAACTGACAGTGAGAATACAGTTCCTGCTGTCTGTGTCGCTACATATGTAAAGTAGTTTCCACAATCACTAAATATGGCCACTCAAATTGAGATTCTTGACATAACCAGGACATGACGGTCCCGGACTAAATCCAACATAATCTCCGAAGCCACAGCAATGTCGAAGCTTTGACAGGATTCCAACTTTAAAAGAAAGTCCAGGACCACTCCGCGTTCCGAAGACAAACGGTGGTTCTAATAAATGAAATACCACGTGTAATGTTTCATATAATAAGTTACTACCGACTGGCGGATAAGTTAACTTCACTGGAAATCAGTGACTGACTGAATTGGAATGACGATAAAAACAGCGAAATTCAGTGCAATATAAAGTGAACGATCAGTGACAACATGTGAAGGCGTTTTCATAGATTAGCAATAAAGTATACCTGTTTCGGAGAAGTATCTACGAAGTGCAATGATTTGCTTCAGCTCTAATTCCGAACAACGTCCTCGGCTTCTTCGTTAAAATCATTTTCTTCACTTACACTAATATTAAATAAACACTGATTAAATGTACCTCTGTGATACTGAAAACCCTCATAAACATCCCCTTACTCAACAATACTGCGGTTAGAAAACAGCTGTATAGTTTAAGCAACAGTAACCTATAGGCAAATTCCAGCACATTTAATTATGTTCAGGTTTAAACACCGGCCACAGCGTGATGATCTTAAGGGTGTTCATGTGGCAAAAATTCAAAATTGTATGCTGGCTTGGCATAGTGTTAGTTTTATACACGTTGCTTATGACTACATTTTCCACTTGTAAACATTTTTTAGCTCACATAGTTTCCCCATAGCGGCATGCCGAAGTCAGAATTTGCCTGTTACAGGAACACAGGTTTAACAAAAACCAAGTGACTTACTCAAATTATATAATTTACACTGATATTTGATATTATGGGCACTATGCTAAAAAATTTAAAACACACATCAAAGTCATTTTGCCTTTTTAGAATGTGCCACAAATAAGGCAAATTTTCGTCATTTTCGGATTTTTTTCTTAAATTACAAAGAAATTACATCGTGTGTTTTTAAATATTTTAGCATATAGCCCATATTATCTAATTTCAGTGCAAATTATATCATTCGAGTAAGTCACTTGGTTTTTGTTAAACCTATGTTCCTGCCACTTGTAAATTCTGACTTTGGCATGCCGCTGTGGGAAAACTATGAGAGTTAAAAAATTTCTACAAGTGGAAAATGTAGTCACAAGTAACTTTTATAAAACTAACACTATGCCAAGCAAATATAAAATTACGATATTTTGCCACGTGAATGCCCTTAAGGGCACAGTCTACCACCTTTTTCATCACCATTTACTAACTTTTTTATTCGTACCAGATATTTTTCTCTTATTATTTTAGACACAAAATGTGACTAAATTTGGCTCTTATGAAATTTTTTTATCTCTAATAGTTTTCGCGTAATGGCTTGTTAAAGTCATATTTTGCATGTTTCCGTTTTAACAACTACACTAAAACCAACAGCTATACCAAACTCAAAAAATCACAGTGGATAAAGACACTGCAGGCTACAATGTCATGCTAATAAAAATAAAGAATAAAAATTATTTGTATTAAAAAAATTTTTTTTAAATTTTTATTTTTAGTTTAATCATTTTTTAAAAATACAAATCATTTTTATTCTTTATTTTTATGAGTAAGACATTGTAGCCTGCACTGTCTTTATCCACTGTGATTTTTTTTGTTTGGTATAGCAGTTGATTTTAGTGTAGTCGTTAAAACGGAAACATGCAAAATATTACTTTAACAAGCCATTACGCGAAAACTATGAGGGATAAACAAATTCCATAATAGCCAAATTTAGTCACATTTTGTGTCTAAAATAAAAAAAATATTTGGTACAAATAAACAATTAAAAAATGGTGATGAATATTGCGGGAAACCGCGGCCCCTAAGGTCGCCCATCACGAATTAATTATGGCATACGACATTCAAGAAGCTGTGTGTACAACGAGAAAGTCTGTGCTGTTTTTCTTTAACGATTTCATGATGCGATTTCATATGAATAGTCCAGTTAGAAAACTCGTCTTGTCCACTTTCACTAAAACTGCGCAAATAGCGAAAAACAAAACAGATTTGCGAGCCCATTTGTGACATGGCCAAAACAGTTTTTCAAAGTGTATCTGTTATTGAATAATGCGAGTTTTGGAAACTCTCATCACGTTAACTTCAGCGCACATTTAAAAGCTACACAAAACTGTTCAGAACTTATTTTTTCTTGGTGATGGACTAGACGGTTTTTGGAATTGGACTACTCAAATGCAAACTTTTCTTTGAAAGATAACGTTAGCCTTCGAGTGCAAACTAATTTACTAATCAGTACATAGTGTAGTAACTAATATTTTTTCCTTACGTTGTACGTATAGCCTACTTCCTGGCTCGTGAACGTGGAATTCGATCGTACCACAATTATATTAAACAGTTTTGGGAGAATTAATTTTTTTTGTTACTGATCCACAAGTTATCAATGTCGTTTACAAACAACATGGATGCTAGCACGAATTTCCATACGTAACAGATCGAAGATCCTAAAAACTCCATTCCATTACAAATAAACCATACGTAGTCTGCATTCTTTAAAGAGTAGTTACTAAACGTGTGCATTATTTTTGTTGCGGTTAAAAGAGACTTGCAATATTCTTCCTACAGATACGTGGAAAACTGTATCTACAAGAACACCACTTCTAGTATCAGGTCATTCACGGGAACAGGCCGTGGCACGTGATTTTGCCATGAAAACTAAGAAGATAACATTCTCAGGTAAAATGTATAGTATGTCCCAAGTTTTCAATGAAAACGACGTGCAAGTACTATAAAATCTCTTCTTGGTAACAGCGAGGTGTTTTTCTTAATAATACGGCAACGCTATTCCTTACATCATTTGTCTCCTGAGTCGACGGTAAAATGTAGGTGGGTAGAGACGCGCTTAGTCGTGTCAAATAGGCCATGGCGTTGACCAACGAAGAGGATTGGGGCACACCAATGGCCACGGGTGCAATAAGCAACCAAGATGTACTTGCCCCTCGCTGACTGCACAGCCGAGAAAATGAGTTTCGCAGATTGGAATTTCGAGTTATCTGTTTACGGTCTTTTTTACGCCCAGCCAGCATTCACCAGATTTTCCAAACTTTCACTACTTCCCCTCCTCTTTTGGGAAACGAATGGCCAAAAGAGTATTTTCCACTTAGTTTAGACCACATATTCACGTGGAAAAGTTCGCATTGGCGAATTACCTGCCACCTTGAGTATGCTGCAGTCCTGCGTTCTACATTGGGCCCTTTTTCAAATTTTTTTTATAATTGACAAGCAAATTCTAGTTGCAAAAGAATGTTCTGTAAAACCAACAAGTGAAATATTTACAGTTTAGAGTACATTTTTATTTGAACGTGAAAATTAACCACGATACATCCTCGTGTTTACTTTACACATAAATACTATGGGAAGTGCAAGATTCAATACAGTACTAGCATTACACATTCCATGGCCATATGTTCAAAAATTTCACCTAGTTTATTTGTACTGACACAATCATTTTGGCAACTGGTTCTCAAATAAATACACTGTGCATTTTATACGACAATATGTTAGTCAAAATATCTTATCTCAGTGAATACTGTAATGTTTTCGTGAGCTAAATACACACTTTAAAATGTATCAGTTTTAGTTCATCATAGCACTTGCCGGAATCCCTCCAAACACGACCCTTTCCTCCTGAAACCTAGACTACAGTTATAGTGGCCGGCATGCTAAGTGCGCAATTAAATCGTGTAACTAATGTGCCATTACCTGGAAAAGAATTTCTGTGATCTATGTTCTCAACACTTAAGTTTCGAAACTCATTGCTGAATACAAAAGTGTTATCCCTATATTTGAATTACCAGTTTGTTCCTAGTATATATGAAAAATGCCTACACTTGATTTGTTCTTTACACTATCACTTCGACTTAAAAATGGAAATAGTTTTGCTGAAAAAAAAAAATCCGCACAGAGGGAACCATTTGCAGAACATAAATACCAACCACTGTTCAAGAAGAAAACACTATGGTGAACTAAGCTACGATTTAATTATGTATATATAGCTCGCCTACGCTTAAATACACATTTCGCAGGAAGCATCTATGAGGACCGGCAGGATGCCAACCATAGATCAATTCACTCCCTCTAGTACCGAACGAGGTGGCACAACGATAACACACTTGTCTTACATATGGGAGAACGCAGGTTAGATTCCCGGCACCGATCATCCTGGTTTCGGTTTCCCGAAATCACTCCCAGCGAATGCTGGGATGATTCCTTAGTAAAAACCATGATCGATTCCTTTCCACGTTTCTGTTCTTGTGTTAAATTGTACGTAACTGTCTTTATTTACCACTCTGTCATCGATACGTGAAATTCGTGTTTCAGAATTTACAATGACCATAATAACTAGCAGTACTTAGAGTACTAAAGGAAATCACGCAAAAGGTGTGTATAGGCAGTTCGGAATAAACTGAGCACTCCAAAAAGCCCTGCTAAAGATCTATTTCCAGCCAATTCGTATCTTTCCGTGTGTAACGGCTAACGACAGGAAAAGTCTAACCTCCTGGGACACGTCACTTTATGTTTGCGCGTTAAGTTGTTCAGTCGATATGTACCTATATAGTTTGATAAAAAAAAGAAGTTTATTAATTATATAAAATACAATTATATCGCTGTCAGTTTATTTTGTTTCAGTATTGTTGTATTTAAATACGAATAAACACGGAACCATGTTGTGTTATTTCGTTGCCAACCATACAAGCAGTAAAGTGACTATCAGTAATGTTGAATTATATGTAGTAACAGCTAGTGATATTTTTCAAAGGTTAAATATTTAGTGTTCACTTTATTCCGAACGGCCTATAGTAAATAATGTAAGCTTGGCTGTCGCTATGCTTCGTTTATAATATCGATCGACAATAACAAGAAGAAAAGAACCGCTAGTTCATGACAGCGCCGTATTTATCTTATCCGAGGAGATAGTGGAATATCGCAAGAATCTTTCTCGCAACAGTATTTTGCAGATGAGAGTGGCGGAATGCTCCCAGGGGAGTCATTTAGGGTGGGCAGGTGGGGGCAAATGCCCCACCCCTGGATTTAGAATTTTAAGTTTATAAAATACATTTTTTCGTATTTTGTTATTTAAATAATGCTAACTTAAAAGCACATAAAACCGAAGTTTTATTATTAAAGTTTCTAATTTATACATGCATAATTAGTAAAAAATAAGCAGCAAGGTCACTGTCACCGAAAAAAAATCTTGCTCCCCCCCCCCCCTAGAAAAAACCTTAAATGACACCCCTGCATGCGCCTTGCATGATTGGATGATGGTGTAGGTGTTTAATAACGAATGACAAATATTCAGTAACGGCGCACCAAGAGTTATCATTGGTCAAATCAGAAGGGGCACGCCAATAATGAAAACAAAACGTCATACACGGATATGTTTAGAGACGTGAAAATTTTAAGTTATAGTTTGGCTACAGACTAGAATTCACTTGCCTACACTCATCCGAGCACACTCCATGACGGCATCAGCTTCGTGCCTTCGTATGTTTGTGTGCCCACATTATAACAAATTGCGGAAGGGGGAGAAAATTGATAAATTAAGTCATTTGTTTTTTTTTTATCGACCTTCAAGAACCCCACATAAACTTGGAGCCAGCTGCAGAAATCTGATTAAGGGCGCAGTGTACAGCAATTTTCATCACCATGTTTTAATTTTTATATTTGTATCAGATATTTTTCTTTGTTTTAGACACAAAATGTGACTAAATTTTGCTCTTATAAATTTTTTTATCTCGCATAGTTTTTGCGTAATGGCTCGTTAAAGCCAAAATTTGTATGTTTTCGTTTTAAGGACGACACTAAAACCAACCCACTTACCAAAGTGAAAAAATTCACAGCAAATAACGAAGTCGTAGGCTATAAGTTCAGCTATGTTAAACCACAAAATGAAATATTTTTGTATTAAAAAAAATATTGAATTATTGAATCATAAATTTCAGCATTTTTATTTAAATACAGAAAGTTTTTATTCTATGTTTTTATGTTCGTAAAATTGTAGCCAGCTACGTCTTTAACCACTGTGAGTTTTATCAGTTTGGTATGTCAGTTGGTTTTAGTGTCGTCCTTAAAACGGAAAGATGCAAATTTTGACTTTAACAAGCCATTACGCAAAAACTATGAGAGATAAAAAAATTTCTTAAGAGCAAAATTTTGTTACATTTTGTGTCTAAAATAAGGAAAAAACATCTGGTACAAATAAAAAATAAAAACATGGTGATGAAAATCGCTGTAGACCGTGCCACAGTAACTTGTAATCCAATCTGCTGTCAGATAATAACTCAAAATCTACATGCCTCTATATCTGAAGCCCTCGAGGGTGCAGTGAGGTGAAGGGACAACACAACAGCCGTACCCGAGCCAGGATTCGAACCCAGAACCTCTCGCACAGTATACCGGCGCCTAATCGACTACGCTACAGTTGTAAATATCGTAAAACATGCGTTGTGTGCCGTTATATGCTGTTCGCAGTAAGGCGAGTACGTACTTTGGATACCCTGGTCACTTCTTTCAGCCAATTAGTATCGTTCCACACCTGTTTAATATAAACAAGTCATATAAACTTACTGTATTAGGTCACCGTACTCAACAGTTAACGTCTGACGCCAAGATCAACTTTTTTTATTATAATTCTTGAAACGTTTATTTTCAAGAAGAGCTCACCTTGCCGCGAACAGCATACATAAACCTTTCTCTGTGAATAAAACTCTGAAAACTGACGCCTAGTTATAACGCACAAGGTTTTGGTTTGTTGTTAAGTACAAACTGACATTCTGTTTTCGTAATTAGTCTAGAATGTACTATAAAGTACATCCTAAAATAAAAAAATTAGAAATTTCCACATACAGCCACTAACTCTACTACACAAACCAAAAGTTCTCATGATGACCTTGAATATCGAGCTTTGAGGGCACTTTGCTTTTATAGATTCATGAAGACGACAGTGCTGCAAGTATTTGACGTTAATGGCAATTTGAGAGGAGTAACGATTGCCGGTTATCTAACGATAAAACACAATGGCGTGAGTAAACGTGTATGAGCAACAGTTTAATAATGTGGCTATTGCTTTGATGCCGCGGGGCTTTAAGTTACCGGTTTGTTTAGGTTCTCCACTCTGTGCACGGCAATTTTGCATTCGATGCGGCAATTTTGACGTCAGGATACTAACACACTGCAACTACCTGATGGTTACACCTTCATCTCTCCTCTAACTTCCGTTCTGACTGGTTTCTATCGACGGTGTACTTGAAACAGTCCGACCACTTAGCTCAATTATTACATACAGCTCCTGATTGGTAATCTCTGGTTCGATTCTCGGCTGAGAGGTGAAATTTCATGTAACCTACCCGCAGGGCCGCAACTAGGCTAGAGTCTGTGTCACCCGGGGCAGATACAAATTCTGGCGCCCCCTTCCCCCTTACATATACACATACCGCCTAATAAAACCGGGTTGGCTCGGGGAGAAGGTCCTCCCCTGGGAAAATTAGTTTTTCAAAGCGTAAAATGGTGTTAAATAAGTATTTTCATGCCAAAGCAGAAATTAAACCATTGGTAAAGCATCAATATTTTAAAGACAATATTTATTTCAGTGAAATGCACAATACCTCTACCAAGCCTGAAGTCTAGGCATTTCTAAATCAGTGTTATTTTAATTATTGTTCAGTAACTTATGAAGAAGTTTCACATGATGAGCTCAGAGGTCAAATTAATATATAATAGCAAGTACCACAGTAAACGGCTTTAGGCAAAGAATTTGTCAGAATATATTGCGTTAAGCATTTGCCATTTAATTAAAAAAAATTCTCAAGATATCATCTAAACAATTAAATGATAACTCTCAGGGATGAAATTTTAAGACTTGTTTATCGTTAACCATAGCTCAGTAAGGTCAGACTAGAATTACTTCTCTATCCACATCAAAATATGTACAAAGACAAAAATTTTAATCACATGTTACTGTTCGGAAAATGTCTGCACAGTAATCAATTTACGGTAGGGGAAAATTCTAATTACTTCTACCACAAATCCATTTAAACATGTTTTTTGCTATGTCATTGATTACTTACTACCTATTCATTTAAAAACAGGTTAAACAAAAATAACACAAAATTATTTAGACATTACAAAGTTTTGAAGCTGGTCATTACAATTAATAAACATAATCCATCTTACTTTAACACAAAAACATATTAAAACATAAACTATAATAAATATTTTATAATGCTTTTCACATCACATTATTTAATCATCAAATCGCACATAACGGTTTGTAACTTCCGTGCATAAACCTGCTCTGTCCATATAGTCCATAAAAATAATCACAGTTCACATTAATTTACATTCGAAAACACAGAAATAAAGTCTCATAAGTTAAAACTCGTTAATGAACAATTGTGATGATGGTGATTTCTTATCACTAGACTTATTTATTGCACTGTGTTTATCGTCGTTATAAAAGTTATTTAAATATTTAAATTGATCTTGCGAGACCTTTTAGCGCAAATATTTTGATGATGTCGTCATAGCAAAGCTCTCTTGTATTCTATGGAAATAATGCTCAGATTTGACAGTCTATCTTGCCCCATACTATTTCTTAAATAATTCTTCACTATCTTCAATTTGCTAAAGCTTCTTTCATCTGAAGATACAGTTACGGGAAGAGTTAAAAATATCTTAAGGGCTGTGGTCAGGTTTGGATATCCTTCTTCAAGTCTGTTTGTAAATGAGCTTCAAAAGAGTTAGTGCAGGAGCTGTTTTCATATTGTCATCAACTGCTAAGGCGTGGTGTTTAAAGCTTTCTACTTCTTGAGCTATTTCTTCTTCATTGATGTCGTCTTTGTATGTTTCAGCCAGTTTTTGGGCTGCAGTCTTCAAAGCCTTCACGTCCATCTTGTGAATGTTACTCCCATCTAAAAAGCAGAACTTGTCATTAATTGCTTGTAGGGCCTGGAACAGTCTCCTTATAGCGTTCACTATTCCATCAATAATCAAATGTTACGAAATCCCGCGACTACAATTCACGAGGATACAGTAGACTACACCTAACCAGAGATAGTCGCGAGGCAGATAAGTTTAAAGCATGCTGTGATCAAAATGAAGTTCATATATTATTAAGGGACCCGCCTCGTGACACATGTGCTTGCGTGAGTGAGGTATGGTACTAAGGGCGACGTCTTATGGGCCAATAACGGTGCGGCACTTCTACAGGTAATAGGTTGAAAGGCTTCGCGAAAAAAAAAAAAAAAAACAATTTTTCCTATGGGACTTGAAGTGGTGACCCTATTGTTTTATTTACGAAATCACTTTACTAAAGTCCAATGCACTGCCGTTAAGTGTTTTCACATGTATCCGATTAGTATATTATCTGCTATAGCAGCCTGAAAACCCCGTTTTAACCCATTTTGACGAGCCCTAAAAGGGGATTTCTAATACGTGTGTTGTCTTGAAAGTACTTAGAGGTAGTCGTCTGAAGCGCGTGTTCTTTTCGTAGACAAACGGCGTAAACACAGGTGTATCAGTTTCAGTGTAAAACGTATTCTTCAAACACGCTGCAGAGCGATTTTATGGCAACGAGGCGGGCCCCTTACTGATTTCAGTAAAGTCTCCGTGTGTAGTTGGTTGTGCAGCCGTCTGCAGTGCAAGGGGTCCCGGTAACAATGCTGCAGTTAGGAGATACTCAAGACATCGAATGAACTTGACATTTCGTACTTTCGTTCGTTACCACTAGTACGACAAACAAGTTCTTTGAATTTAGTTCAGAAGGGCTTTTTTAGTGCTATATAATAGAAAAGTTGCATTGCCCAAACAAAAAACCAAATGTGACTGGCAACAGGAGTCTGGTGATTTCGCAAGTTTATTCCACTATTGTCAGCAAATATTACATTGAAATATTATAAGACATTACATGAATTTATTTAACATACATTTGTTGTATTCGGTGTCTGTCAACCATGAAGACATGAAAGATGACAGATGTGCTGCTTTATCTCGTTTCTTGGCCTTCTTTCTGTATTCTGCTCCCGAAGGGTTTTTTGACATTTTAAGTGGTAAATTTCAAAGCAACAAAAATCCCTCGCGAACAACACAACCAAGGGTAGCCACTGTCACAGATATACAAACTGAAAACACGATACGCCACACCAAACAATGTCAACTTAGGAACAGCTCTGTTATGACTCACGTCCTCGATGAGTCACATGCCATGCGCAAAGCAGTGCGCGACGTGCGCCTCCTATACAACCCTCTCGACCCTCTCTATCACTCTGCTTACGTTCTTCATGTATAAAGGACACATTTGAAACTGAAAACCTCACTGTCCAGTTGTTTTATAATAGTAAGCTTCACGTTGTTTCCCTTGTAGATTAAAATAATGTTATGTTTATGTTCTTCCGAAATTTTTCGAGGGTATAAGTGCAAGCGATTTCGGCGCCCCCCAAAGCTTGGCGCCCGGGGCGTATGCCCCGCTTGCCCCCCCCCCCCCCTTAGTTGCGGCCCTGCACCCGGATTTAGGACCAGCTGCTGTGTTTGCCCTTTCACCCTCATTCCTGAGGAAATCAACAGTGAACCTCTGCAGGCTCACCTTCGCCGAATATCCCTATTGTGAAGATGTCGACACCTTCCAAACAATTAAATTAAAACGGCGTAACAGAAAAGTATTTGTTACAGGGGTTTGTTACTGCTGTGTCCTATGCTTTAATTTATTTGGTAAGCCACACATAAACAAGTATACACAGCAAGCTTATGTAATTATAAACCGCTAGATTTAATATCAGGAAACGATCACTCATTAACTAAAGTAATTCAAGCCAAACTCCTTTAAAACTGCATCTCACTACACGAAACGAAAGAACGAAAGTAGGTCGTTAAAATTTGAATGACTATTCAGTACAGAATCTTGGGCTAAAAACGACGTTACTATTTGGATGAAGGAACTAATTCAGCAAATTTTTTATTTTTTAAAGTAAAAAAAATTAAACATCGCTCAAAAGTTAACGTGTTTTTGGAACATATCGAGGGCCAGGCCTTCGGTAAGGCATGCATAGGTGGTTCCCGATAAAGTGAGCAGGTCTGACGACCATCCTGTCAAGAATAATAACTAAAAAATGTTGTTTATTGTGACTTCAGACTAACTTTTGAATACATTACAATCTATAGGATCTCCCATAAGTTCGGTTTCATACGGAAAATAGAAATGGGTGAAATATGGAATGTTTTAATAGTGTTGTACTGTAATGAAACGTTATTGTGAGTAACAACATTACTACTACATGCCGCTCCATCCCGCCGACCATGTTACATCGTGTACAAAGCAATTTGAATCAATGCATACGCATGTGCAAAGTACATTGCGATCATCAATTTGAGCATTTTCTGTTTAAATGACACATGGAAGTGAACTCACTGTTGTTGTCTTACGCCAACACACTACAACCCTATTAAAACATTCCATATTTCACCAATTTCTATTTGCCCGATGAGACCGGACTTATGGGACATCCTGTATATACACGTTGACTATTACTTAGGTTGATAAGGTTGCGTTAAAATTGGCAGGAAACTAAAAATGATCTGAAAGTAATAGAAATTACTTGGGTTTCAAAAGTGCACAATTTATCCCAAACCACCCGTAGGTCTTCTTTCTACACTAGAGCTCAATGACGAACCAGCTAGAGTAGTTTCAAGTACACAGCCGTAATTCCGGTGACTTGGCACTATTTCAAAACGCCATTCCTTCAAATCTGTTGCCATAATAACATTTTAAAAATGTGTTAAGTCAGTCTTCAACTGCTATCGTGCCGTCTGGTGCGTTCAGGAATAACCACAGCGTGAGTCTAGTCGAAGTTGAGGGCGGTCCTCCTAAAAGCTGTAGGCGTACTCGCTAGTGAAATCCTTCCGCTAGCCTCGAAACTTAAAAAAGCTCTTTGTTCCAAGCCGTACTCTCGCTCGATCGACGTGGTTGTATACTTGTAAGAGCAGCGTGGGCCGCACAACCTTTGTTTGAAGTTGGAGCCGAAACAATCGCAAACGCCACTTCTCAGCCCTAAGTGGGCGTGGGATTAAAATAAACGCCAAAACCGTTCATTAAAATCACAGATGCTTGGGAGTCAATGATACTATAGAAAAAGAAAACAAAAAAAGCTGTCCCAAGTAACTTTATTGGAAAAGAGAGACGGGGGGGGGGGGGTGGGGGGGGGGAGACTTTTTGTCACATGTCCAAAAGTTCGTTTCGGTAATTCTGAATCAGTGACTAGATTTAGCTTCTTGGACATACTCCATTGCGAAATGCATGATTGTCAAAGAAAAGTAAACAAATAATAGAAAATTATAAATAAGCTTTAGTCAACGAGATACATCCTACAACATGAAATTCCAAAATGGAACCGGGTTAAATAAAACAAGAAACAGGCAGAAATAAATGAAAATAATAAAAAAAAATATAGAATAAAAACAAAAAAAAATCAAAAAACGAAGCAGCATGAGACACAACGATGAGAAAAACCAAAACACATGATATCAGACACGAACAGAAAAATAACAAAACGACACAACGAAGAGGCGAAACAAAACACAACAGATATCAGAAACAAACAAACTGCACAAGGATGAGACGAAACAAAACACGGTAGTTTTCCAGACAGTGTTACAACGTTTTGGGAATTGGAATCTGTTCCCGTCATCAGGTAGACACAAATGGTTCACGAACACGACTCCATTTTGGAATTTCATGTTGTGTATGTACCCCGTTGACTAAATAAAGCACACGCTGCTTATTTATGGTTTTCTATTATTTGTTTAGTTTTCTTTACCAGTCATTCATTTCGCAACGGAGTATGTCCAAGCAACTAAATCCAGTCATGCACTCCCATTGCACAGTTCTTTCAAAGATCATATCTGAATTAGTGACCAGCAACAATTTCTTACAATTTGACTGAGAAATGTGTGGCTTCCTTCGAGCTTTATGTTACCGGAATACATAGGCTATGTTTACTGTATTTCAGAAAGTATGAGGTGTAATAATTCCCATTGATGCCCTGACTCAGTTAAGTAGGCTACTGCCTGACACGTATGATTTAGTTTTTCATTGATAAAAAGAAGAACATACCTTTAATGACGGGAAGGTAGCTTTCTTGGCCAGCCCGTTAATTCGGAGTATATTCCCTCATGTATGTTTCTCTACACAACAGTATAAGGCGACTCGCTGACAAAGTTGTCAGTATCTCGATAACTTTATCTTCGTTACGCAATTTAATGATTACAGTTATTTTTTCGGATGTTGTTCCTCTACATTATTCTCCGTTAATTTCAAAGCGTTAAGTGAAATTAAGTAATCAATTCACAACGGCTGTAGCAAGTACTAGACACAGTAAATTTGAAGAAATTAAAACAATACCAATGTCACCAAAATAAAGAACGAATTTATTAATAAGATCATTAACTTTATATATAAAAGGGTTCACCAACTCACTGAATGACTTATAAAGGTACAACCCAAACCGCTGGACCTGTAAACGAAAATTTTCGAGTGTAAGTTCCCCTCATGATGTAAGCAAGCACTAGGAAGGGATTTTTCGGAATTCGACCCCTAATGGGGGTGAAATAGAGTAAAACTTTTTCTTCAACGAATCTTAGATATAGCTCGAACCCGACTGGCTATCATTATGATTTTCACTTCAATGTACACTTATTCAAATGCACACTAGGCAATGTAAGGAATTTTCGAAATTTAACTCTTTTAAGGGAGTGAAAAAACATCAACTGTATTTTAGACTAACCCCTGATAACTAAGAAATTTGGACATAAAGGCATTTTTTTTTTCAAAATGACTATGCAAATACCCAAAAAGTAATTTTAGGATTTCTAAAAATTGGACCCCGAAGGAGTGAAACGGGGAGAAATTTGTTTTTCTACGAATCGCTTATACAGCTCCAACCCAAGAAGGCTATCGTTGTGACCTTCCCTTCAATTGGACACTTATACAAATGTCTAAGAAACGATTAAGACTTTTCTAAATTAGATCCTCAAGGAGGTTAAACGACGTGAAACATATACATCGCACCAGTCGATAAATCGAAGAGCTCTTTGCTTCAGAGTGATGCTTCCTTCAATAAACTACAAGAATTTTTAAGAATTTTTCCGATTTCAACCAAAAAAAAAAGATAATAGAAAAAGGTGAATGATATGTGTTTTAGCTATACATCGAACCCATTGGAGTTTTAGATATTGACGTGATTTTTGCTTAAGATTGATGCTGCTTAAACACTTCGATAACAACTTCATGTTTTTTTATAATTATATTGTAAAGAGGGCGAAATGGGGTAGAAGAGGTGAAATGTGTTTTCAATTAACATATACAGTCGGACACTAAAGTCTACATACACTCTAAAAATAACACTGCAATTCAAATTCAATCACGAAAATTATATGTATTCACTTTCTGTGACGTAAACAGACATTTTAGGAACAGAAAAATAACATATATGCTGTATAATTAATAATAGTCCCATATACTGACATCTTGAGCATACAAATGAAAAACCGTTCAGGTACAAAAGTAAACATACACTTAAATGTTTTACACTTTCAGTGACGATTTCTTTTTTTGAATTACCACCCTTTGCTTCTATTACAGCTTCCAAACGTCGAGGCATAGATTACAACAATCATTTTGTGTCCGCAGATGTAAATTTATTCCACTCTTTCACACTAATGCAGCTTTCAAATAATCTTTGCTTTTGCATTTGTATTCTTTTATTCTATGCTGTAGTTCTCCTCAAAGGTGTTCAAATGGGTTGATGTCTGGTGACTGGGGAGGTGAATGCTACTGTTTTGGTACATTGTATATTAGCCATTCTTTTACGGTAATGACTGTACGCTTGGGGTCATTGTCTTGCTGAAACAACCAGTCTGTTCCTAGTCACAGTTTCTCAGCAGATTGTTTCAAATTCTCCTTCAGGATGGCGAGATACTTCCATTTATCCATAATGTGCTCAATAAACACTAAATTCCCAACCCCAGCTCCAGACATGTAACCCCACACAAGGATATTTCCACCACCATGCTTTACCTATGGGACAAGAATTTTTTCTTTTCGGACTTACATTGAGTTTTTGCCACACCTTTTGCTTTCCATCACAATGGAAGATGTTGAAATCACTCTCATTCGTGAAAAACACTGTAATCCAAAATATGGAATCTTTACTTCGATGCAGAATTGCTTCTGTTTGTTTACCATGCTTATGAACGGTTTCTTCCTTGCTGTTCTACTTTGAAACTCATAATTTTTCAGAATTCTTCATACTGTCATGGGATGAACAATATTCCCACTGGTATTTGCGACATCTATCACCAACTCCGTGGCTGTAATTTTGGGATTTGCATTCACTTGTCAAATGATGTGCCGGCGCTCCCTGTCAGATAATGATGTTAGTCTTCCACGTCTAGCTTCTTATTACGGCCTGGACAGTTGCATGGCACTTTCTAACTATTCCCTCAATTGTATGCAGTGAAAAGCCCTTTTTTCTGAGCTCAATGATATTTTTCCTCACCTCCACTGGTATTTCAGTTCTTTTTGGATCCATGTTACACGCTCGAATTATGTATTGCAATATACATGTACTGCATCCAGAAACCACGCCAATTTCACTGTGTTCACTGCAACGTCTCTCCTACAACTGACGAAAGACTCGAAGTGTATGTTGACTTCTCTACCGCAGTAAACACTCACTGTTGCATCTATCACGCTTGTAGTGCACGCTACTGGTCTGAATACCTTGGTTTTAGTCGTTGTGGAAGTGGACGAGGACATAGAATTGCACGTTCATCTCTGTGCATTCAGGGTTGTGCCATATAAGCTACACAAAGGGGGTATATGTAGACTTTAGTGTCCGACTGTAACTCAAACCCAACGGGTATATCGTCGTTGTCTTCTCTTCAATGCAGCACCCACAAAAATAACAAAAATGTTATATTAGGTTTTTGAAAATTAGACCCCTGAAAGGGTGAAAAGATGTGAAATATGTTTTTGTTATACAGTCGATATCAATCAAACTCGCGTAGAGATGTAAAGTTGTTTTTCGCTTCAGGCTGATGGTAACTTAAATACCCGTCAGCGGTGGCTCCAATGTGGGGAGAATTGGGCAACATCCCAGTGACCCGAGCTCACAGGGAAATATGCACCAGCAGTCTAAAAAATCTGCACTTATCGGTAACATCAAAATCATCGTAACAGATGTAATGTTTCTCGTTTAAGAGAAGTTCCTTCAGCTAAAACAATAATTTAAAACTGGGTATTTATTCATATATATTCTCCGAGAAACTAATCATTAAAATTGAACAAAATGCTTTATCTATGCATGTTTTCGACCTTTTTTTTTTATTTTTAATCAACATATGCAGTACATTGTTTTCCATGTTTTTTTTTCAAGTTTATTTCAATCAGTACAAGTTTCTCAAATGATGAAATGGCGTACTGGAAGCACCTGGGCGATGTCTTTAAATTTCATGAAACTAGCAATGCTCACTAATACAATAAAAATTTGCTGTACGAAGAGAAAACACTTGAGTTGTGAGAAAATCACTGACTCGATCTTTCAGAGTACGATTTTGTCCCCAGCAACACTTGATAGGCTGCTGACAATAATTTCATTTTTGGGTTCCAACAATGCACAACAAAAAGTTTGTGACTGATCACATTTTTTTTGTGAAACTGACGCTACATTAGATGAAATATTGCCATAACATCTACATCAGAGTATGAACATGCCTTAGCATTAACCACTATCTCAAGAAAAAAATACAAAAAGTGAATTCCTCCAGCTCCTAGTCAGCTATGTTAAAAGTATGGGTAAATAGATCAATGCTACAAAAATTGACCTCTACGCGATTTTTAAAGTTAATAAGGAAAAACTACAAAACATACTTAGAAAATGATATTTTCCAACTTAATGAGCAAACATTTATTCAGAATGAAGGATCTGCGAAGCGTAATCTGTCGTGCCACAGTTAAGTGTATGAGATTTCGGCATCAGACTGCTCTTCAGAAATACGTTACTCGAGAAAAATGTTTATTCAGAATGTTCGCCAAAAACTATTGTCTAGAGATACTGTTTTTGAATTTTTTGCAAATTGACTTTCAGAAACCTACAATTTTAAACTGAGGCTCTTAGCACTGAATCAAGTATCACGTCATTCTTCTAAGGCTGGTATTTTATTTTTATAGAAATTTTATTGTCGATTTTTGGAAGTAGTCTATTATTATCAAAATAATTCACTTTTGGGCCTACAGAATAAGGAAAAACAGATTTTCGATTTACTTGTACATAAGCCATCACCGTGAAAAATTAACACACACTGTCCTAACATCCTATACAGAAACGTTACTTTTAACAGCCAGTTCTCATTTATTAAGCCAAGGAGGTCATTGGTCATTATTAAATTTAGTGTTTTCTGTATTTTTATCATTACTTTTGATCATTTTACATATGTGAAATATTTAATGTCGCATATTTGCTTAAATGCTGAATACATACATCTAGTACCACCAAAGTTGATTTACCATTCTTGGTGGTTGCCGTTATAAAAAGCCCCACGAAGAGCTCTGCCTGGAGCCCGTCAAGGACTAGAATCCCCACAGACATTTGTAAAATTCACCATGTTTTAAATCCGACATTCCATGAGTGTTACAGGGTGGTTATTATTATTACTATTATTATTTTGATAAATCGGCGATGTAGTTCATACCAAAGGGCACCCTTCGTGATTTTAAAAACTATTTTATAAAATTTTACCTCAAGAATTTTCGTAATCTGATCTCTGAAGGGTCGAAAAGATGTAAATTTTGTGAAAATTAGTTTTCCATTACCCTTCTATATTTACCTAACCATCTGAAATATTGATATTATGTTTGTTTTAGAATGGTGCTCAAATAAATATCTAAAACTGGTACACATATTCTTATTCAATAGAATCTAACTACCACCGTGAAAATTTATTTTGCAGACAATCCGAAAAGCAGGGAAGTAAAATATAAGGAGTTACATTTTGCAATATTATCTAATCAGAATATTACTACTGTTGTTTATTAAAAGCACACTGTCGAAAACGGCCTGAGGTATAGGTGAAACACTAATCACTTTATTCCTATCGGATAACTTAATAGTTTCTTGCTACTTATTAACATAAACTAAACTACCTAAAGTAACAATCGAACAGAGTGTACAGTACTCAAACGCCAACGTATGAGTTCACAATAAATAACATTATTAAATTATTATTCTAGACAAGATGGTCATACCGGCAGCTGGTACTGCTTAAGGGGCCCGCCTCGTTGCCATAAAATCACACTGCAGCGTGTTTGAAGAATACGTTTTACACCGAAACTAATACAAGTGTGTTCACGCCGTTTGTCTACGAAAAGAACACACACTTCAGACGACTGCCCTTAAGTACTTTCAAGACAACACACGTATTAGAAATCCCCTTTTAGGACACGTCAAAATGGGTCAAAACGGGATTTTCAGGCTGCTATAGCGGAAAATATACTAGCCGGGTACATGTGAAACCACTTAAGGGTAGTGCATTGGACTTCAGTAAAGTTATTTCGTAAATAAAACAATAGGGTCACCACTTAAAAGTCCCATAGGAAATTTGTTTTTTTTTTTCTCGCGAAGACTGCACGCCTTAAGCGTAGAGGTGACGCACCGTTGTATGGCCCATACGACGTCGCCCTTAGCACCATACCTCACTCACACAAACACATGTGCCACGAGGCGGACCCCGTAAGGCCATGATCGTTTCATTTATTACAAACAATTCTAAACAACTTGAATATTTTTTTAACCAAATGCTTTGAAATTAATTTGAGACTGTGTACAGTAATACGATACACAATTTTGCCGGAGCGTTTTTTTTTTTTAAATGTACCGTTTGCTAGCAAAAATTTATTTTGCTTCATTTACGGCTTATTTTGACAGCAAAATGTGTGATATTTTAGGGACAAACTTCTAAAGATCCGTTTAGTGTATCGAAACAGAAAAAGGCAGATGCAAGCGATGTTACATAAGTGTTAATACTGTAAGAATGAATTTTCGATACATGTAATAATTTGAGTTAAAATAATATTTTCGAAACTGCTGCAAAACTAAAGAGCAAGGCCTTAAGTTACTGGCATTATCTCTTCAGTGTATGGACAAATACTTTTTTCAATTACTGTATATGAGCAGGGAAGACTAACATAATGAGAAACTGACTGGTACTAACTAGAAAAAAGGTAAAAAATGTCACAATTCCCTTAATGAACCAACAGTAAAAAGGAGTAAGTAGCCAGTCAAAAATTATACCATAAAAATGGAAGCACCGCAAATAAAAAATGCTAACGTACAGTCACTGTAGTCACAGTTTCGTACGAATGTAGTCACTATAGCTGTGTTTCGTACGAATGTACAATCGCTGCAGTAGTTTCGTACATACCTACACTGCAGTACAGTTTCGTAAACTACTACTATGTCCTGTTTTCCTTTTAAAAGTTCCGTTTATAACATAACTTTTTCTTTAAAAATTATAGCATTCAATAAAACACTAGAACAAATTACTTTCATGTCAAGGGTGTAAAACAATAAAAATATTTTCCTTTCATTCCGAACTTACTTGTCACTCGGAAAGTAAATCAAAACGTTCCACTGCCCTATTCCTTACAGAATTCTATTGATAAAGCCCATCTAAACTAAGGTGTTTGGTTAGTAAATAAAATATTCTAACGAGAATTAGAATATTGTATATCCTACTGCAATTTAAAAAAGAACACGGATTTTAAGTTTCGTGCTTATTAACTGTACGTATGGAAAAATACTGGACTACAAAACTGTAAAATAAACGACACGGCCGTCAGTATTAATACCACCGTACTGCCTAAGTCACGCGACATTATATAACAGCAGGTAGTACTCACCGGAATTGGGGTTCCTATAGATGTACTCGTCCACGATATCGTAGAACCTGCAAGAAGAGAACTTTATGAAACATAGAAGCAAACCAAAACGGCCTAAGTGTACGCTGACTGTATAGAACATTACCTGTACGTGTCAAAGCACTTCATGATTAAGTGGCCAATTTTTATGGCCCTACCATTAATCATTCCACCAATATTTTATTAAGGATTCAGGTGTAAATTTTCATGAGCAATGAAAATGTCTCGTTATAATATGAAAATAAATGCATGCTTGTCTTCTATGCATTTCTATACAGGACACGTGATTCCTTCAGTGTAGCGAGCGGACGGCCGCCCATTATACCTAAGGGCATCACAGACCTGTTACTGCTCAATGTCGCGCGACAAGAAGCCAAGACAATAATTTGTCGCCGATAGTACGAAGGGATACCGGAAGCAACCAGTTAGCAGGCCAGAGTCTCGTTCGTTATCGGAATTAACCAGACAAATCGTTCCGCCAACTGAGACCATGCACCATCACCCACCGAATCAAGAAAAAACTCTCAATCCGTCAATCCTTCCGGTGTCCGGGCCTGTAGCTGTATTCTGTAACTCGTTACTTGCGAAACTAAAAATTACGGCAGAGACCTGTTAACGAAATTTGCAATATGTACCGAGAGTAGCGTACCGAGGACGCGATTCTGTAACATCTGTGAAAAATGGATATCCGACATCTGTCGTTACACATTGATGTTACCGATCGCTTAAGCTAATCACGATTAACGCTGTTAATTGGCCAAATGTGCCAGCGAAACATGAACAAGAGAGAGACGGACCACCAACATACAAGATAAGGGATTCGTTTGTAAATAAATAAATAAACTTGTAGATAATTTACGAATAATAAAACACTTCATTATGTTCTCTTTATCTATTACTACTATTATTATTATTATTCACGTTTAGAACTGCACCGATGCTGTAATCCACTCAATGTTTATGAAACTATTTAAATTATAATACGGCGTGATTGAAATACAAATAAGAATACTACAATAATATTGTCATGTACATGAATATCATGATAAATCACACTGTGAGCTTCACAAAATTGTACACCTAGATCAATAGGTTACACAGACAGCCGGCGTGTGTAGTTACGGCAATAAGTGAGCAATGTATCACACATACAGTCACAATTAAAATAAGTTTAACGTATTTCTGGCACTGTAGTTCGAAGCATTACTATCACAAAAAGTATGTTTTACCTACCAATTACTACAATACGTAATATTATGGCAAAACGTTTATTTTGAGTTATGTGTATAAAATATTTAGAACCAGTAATTGTTATACATCGATGCGACATCTAATGTTAGCAAATTTGTGTTCATTTAACATTAACAACACACTGAAGTATGCATTAAAAACAAACAAAAACAAAGGAATGCAGTTAGTATTGTTTTAAAGAATATATAACAAACCCACTATTCATATTTTTCCGCGACTCCAATTATTTATTAATTAATATGCCATTGAAAATTATTTTCAGTAGATCATTGAAATTTTGTTGTACGAATACATATGACAAACTGAAAATAAATAAAATATTTTGGAAGTGGTTGGGATTGAACCTGCTCTACAAGACATTCAGGCAGCCATTCAACAAAACTACACCACTACAACGACAAGTAGAGGTAGGATTAAAACAAAAACATTGAAAATAATAAGTATGTTTAGTAAAAGTTTCATTGACTAAAAAATACTATTACACTGAAATAAATATGCATCCCGATTCATTAAAAATGCTATGCAAATTCTTCACTTTAATTTAAAACACCTTTCCTGTATCGGGTATGCGTCTTCAGTTATTTACTTTGGTTTCAACTTTTGAGATAATCTGTCAACAGTAGCGCAAAGACACGGACTTGCAGATCCATTCACGTGTGCCAAAGTAATATAAGGTAAATGTTCTAATTCACCTGATTTTCGCTTACTTATATATATATATATATATATATATATCTATCTGTAACAGCCATTCACAACAAGGCACGATTCGGCACGTCAGCGAGGGATCTCGTACCCCTCGACAGAGTAACGACATTTTTACGTTAATTGTCGCTTCCTTAGCTACGAATTTAGGCAAGATAACGAAATTGTAAGGAACTTTCCAGACACTACAGAACCACATTTTTAAACTGGAAACGAAAGTTCACGTTAACACGTTTTAGCGATCGGTATCTCACAGGTAACGAATTACAGAATACTGCTGCTGGTGAGGTTTCCCGTGTTGAATCAAATTAAACCACAAGCTCCACTCGTGGTGGTGCCCTTTCGTTTATTCCTTTACGTTGAAGCTTTGCAATACACTTCCGCCGGGACCAACAAGCTTACAGAAATATCGTCGCTTTTAATTGAAAACCACGCGAACGAAATCACTGGTACCAGCTTATGTTCCATAAAAACAGAAACTGGATAAAATTAAAAATTTAGCATGACCTTAAAAAGTTCTTACTTTAGATTAAACAGCATATAGCCCTTGTAGCGAGGTGGCTTGACATGCATTACGGGATATTTAAAGCAAAAACCTGTCCCAGGGCGCCCAATAATCAAACATGATAAAAGCCTCGCAAACAATCGCAACACTAACGCCCTCCGGTTAATGGCCTACGACAATATAAAGCCGGTAGCTTGTACACTTAACCTGATTGACGTTACACACCACCGGGCCACCATACTAGCCGCGGCGGTGTAGTGTTTCCATTTCCGCCGGGGTTGGTACCGGTCACCCGATTTTGCGCATGTGGGGAAAACGTGGCGGACTTTGCCACTGACTACGGGTTTTCTCGGGGTACTCCCGTTTCCCCCGCCATTGCATTCCGTCGCTGCCATTATTGTATGGCCTGAAGTCATGTCTCACATACCTCTCAAGATGTGATACCCTGCTATAGGGTTCCTACTCGATAATATTATAACTACTCATATTACCGCCTTAATGGAAATGGCACTGTGACAGACAGGCAGGCTCGGTCTCGTATTTCTCAGGAGCTACGTTTAGACCAAGGAGTGTGTAAGGGTTTATAAGAGATGGCACTGCCAGGTTAACCAGCCTTCCTTATTTACAGCCTGATCTCGTGGTCGTAAACGATTGTGTATTACCAACCACGCAACAGAAAACATACATATTCTGTCGAGGGAAATTTTGTGTTAGTATCCACAGTGATGTATAGTCGTGATGAATTTTTTAAATATTTAATTAGCCTATAATGTTGTTAGAGGAGTGTTTTGTAATAATGTATTTTATTTATTTATATTTCAAGCGGTGAGGTTCTTGATATGGTTGAATTGTGTGCACTTATAACCTATAACTTTAAGGTTATATACGAGTAAATCTGATATTTTTATTCAAGTACTGTTCATAAATAGTACGTAATATTAGGTACATTCGAAGTCATTATCATTATTCAAACAACTGGCAGCATGTGGGACACAGCACACTACCACTCTATTATGTTAACAACAGTCGTAAAAACATTTTAAAGCGAAACGAAACACAAGTCATGAAGCCACATATAACTGGTACAATAAAAACCTAGTCCTAGGCGAAATAAAATGCACCTGGAACTTTAAAAGTTCTAACTAAAACAAACCACTTGGTACGATAAATGTTGACGAATCTCAACCACGCGGCGAGCATGCACACGAGTGATAATAGTAACGGAAAATGGCGGCGTATACTTACACGATCCTCGGGTGTACCACTACAAAAAATTTTCAAGACTCTCAATTTACATCAACATTCTTTAAACAGTTTTACAACAAAACAAAAGATTTAATTCGTGTAGATTCCGCCATTAAGGGCGCCGTCTACCCGCGCGTGAGAGACTCAAAAGCGACGGAGCGGTAAGGTCGACCTTGAAGCGCGCATCATATGCCGCGTCGCCTCAACGAGCCAAGCGCTGAACTAGCGTGCAAGGTTCCCGCCGAACTGTTTTTACTAAGGGACTTTAAGCGTGACCATATAATTTTATCTTACGCGACGAAAGGGAAAGAGTCGCTCTACAGGTTTATAATATTCAGAATATCGTGAAAATGATTACTCTTACAAAAAAATCAGCGTCAAAAGTCCCGATTCGGTCACTTTCACACTCAAAAAAATACTTGTTAGGAACGATAACAGTTAATGGAAAAATTATATACCTGTACTAAGATCCTTAAATGCTTTTCGTAGCGTAATCGCGTGACAACATGTTGAATGGTTTTCGAATGAAATCAGTATTGTTAAAGGTCTGCGCGCCTCTTCACGATTATAGTAGACGGCGCCTTTAACACTGTAATATATGGTAACTGCCTTCAAATATTATTTCTGTTAATATACTACAATATCGTGCAGTGATGTTTGTAATTTTGTATATTGGTACACACGCAATCGTTTACAGAAAATAAGAGCTGCGTAGGCCCTATCCTGTGTCACCCCCCTGGTTTAGACTACCACAGCAGACAAAATTACACATCGGCGCAGATCACAAACAAAACTGAGGGCAGCTGATAACGTACACGCACTAAGGACAGCTTTTTCTCACTACCCACTTGCTTTATCGCCTCTACACGCACTGCTCTTAACTGACATTATGTGTGCACCGTGACAGCTAGCCTGAACGCAATTTCAAGCTATGAACATGTAATTTTAAGGCTGAATAGTGAAAATCACAGTTACATTGGGTAGGCCTTCCCTAGGTTTTTTTTTGTATAGAAATATCAAAAACTTACACTGGAAACGACCTTTTTCACAGTTTTCATTCTCCCAGAATCCACAAATGAAACTGAAGTAGAAACTTGTCTGGCATGTAATGATTCTCAAGCGCTCTTTTCAAGTAGGCATCATGCAGACACATCGCGTAGTTTTGAATGAATCCATATTAACCGACACTTCGTGCAGCGCACAGTGACTAGCCAAATACCCCTTAATGGCCTAACGATGTTGTAACGTGCCACGTTTATATTTTTTTACACTGTCCAAACTACTCAAATGGCTGTTCAAATGGCTCAAATAGCTGTTCAAACGGTTGTGCAACTGTCCAAACGACAATCGCTAAGCCTGCAACCACGAAAGATGCGACTCCAGCCCAGAAGTCAAGATAGTCAACTAGACAAAGACCGCAAAAGCCTGCAAACTTCTACTGCTAAGCCTAAAGTTTGTTCTACAATTTTGAATTTCCAGTCACCAGAAGCAATTTCCCTGATTTTTCCAAGTTTCCTTAACCACTTTGAAATTCCCTGACTTTTCCAGGTTTTCCCTGTTTTACAGACCTGTAGCCATTAAAACATCTAAATCAGCTCAAAACAATTGATACTTATATTTTATGCTAATATTATTTATATTAAACTAAAGTTAATAATTTAAATATTTACTGTCGCAAATATAAAAAACATGCTCAAAGTGATTTACATATATTTCGTATGAACAAACAAAAATGGAAAAAAATTTATTAAAATGTATTTGTAGATGTTTTTGGTAGTAAAAAATCAATGTTTATTGGTGGGAATATTAAACAAGAGATTGCAAATGAAATTCATAAACCAGCTCGAAAAATTTTTCCTATAAGAGCAGTTTTATCTTTTTGCAAGCAGATTTAGTCGAAATGGATTCACGTTCACTCAAAAGTATTTAAAAAATTAACAAAGGATTTAAATATATATTAACTGTAATTGACGTTTTTCAAAATTAGCCTTAGCAATTCCTATTAAAGATAAAACAGCAGAAAATGTAACTTTATCATTCAAAAGTTTACTAAACACTCATAAACCTAAACATCTGCAACTAATAACGGAACAGAATTTTATAACAAAATATTAAAAAAATTAATGTGTGACAATATAAAACATTATTCAACATTTAGTGATAAGAAAGCTAGTGTTGATGAGAGATTTAACAGAACCTTAAAAGAAAAAAATTTAGAAAATGTTTACTTTACAAGTAAGCTATAAATGGCTAGATATATTACCAAAATTAATACGTGATTACAATAATACAATACATAGAACAATCAAAATAAAACCTGTTAAAGTAAATAAAAAGAATGAAAGCTCTACTCAACTCAACACATATGGAAAATAACTAGAAAAATTACTAAACCAAAATTTGCTATCGAGGATAAAGTTTGTGTAAGTAAAGCTAAAAAAACATTTAAAAAAGGATATACATCCAACTGGTCTACAGAAGTATTTGAAGTTTCTGAAGTATTATACACAAACCCAATTACATACAGAATTAAAGATTTTCAAAATGAACCAATTAAAGATATGATTTATGAACAAGAGATTCTTAAAACTAAATATGATACTTAGTGGAAAAAGTTTTGCGAAAGAAAGGAAGATAAAGTTTTTATTTAAATTGTTAGGGTTTGATAGCAGTCAATTCATGGCTACATAAAAACAAAATTGTCGTATAATTTTTTAAATATAAATTTATTAATACATTTTTTTTAGATAAATGAGTGAAAAAATAATTGAGAGCTACAAACGTCAGACGTTTCAACCAACTGATCAGACTAAAAATAATTTAAATTAATACAATAAGAGAATAGAATCTACATACCAATTGGTGATTCATTTTCATATCCGAATGAAGCTTATACTACATACAGTATTTTGTATTTAAGAAAACTAAGAGAGATAAAAATTAAGATTATGCTAAAGATTCAACCATTGATCTATGTGAGAATTTCTTTCCATTCCTATTTTCAGAAATAGAAATTTCTAAACATGGAAATCTTATTGAGAGTATTGACAATCCTGGAATAAATTCGATTATGGTACATTTGTTGTTAAACTCAATTTCAGAATCAGTGTATGTACAGTTATCTATGGTTTAAACAGGTTATGGAGTTGATAATTTATTTTCTTTTAGAGCTGATAAGCATAATGAAGATGCATATCCGCTAAAATATTTGTTTGGATTTATTAGAGATTGCAATGATATTTATTGAAAAGGAGGTTACAAAATTTAATTTATTCGGGGTTATAAAGATGATGTTTGTATCTATAGACAACGTAAACTTAAAGTTGATGGAAGTCCTAACCCTAACAATGTTCCTGATGCTGGTAAAATTATTATTGAGAAAATGGAAATACTGAGGCCAATAGTAGAATATGAAGCAAATTATGGAGAAGGAATTAAAGCTAAATTATACAAAAATCCGAAAAAGCCAATTTCTTTTAATAATTGGCAGTGTCTTGAAAAACGTGTTTCTACTAGTTCAAATACATTTCAGTTTGATATAAAGGATCAATTTAATTCTCTACAGTTTGATATGCCTGATTATGTAATTGTTGGTTTTCAAAATAATATAAAAAAGACCCAGAACAAGATAAACATGGCTCAGTATATGATCACTGCAATGTTAGAAATATTTTTATTAAAAATGGGAGAAACTAAGTCTTTCCAAAAGATAATTAGAATTTAGATATATGAAATAATATATCTGATAAAATGTACATTGCTTACAAAGATTTTAGAAATTCAATAACTAAATTTGATACTTTTTATTGTAATAATGACATGTACTTTAACACAAACATATTTGTCTATGAAAGAGCTATATATGTTATTGGTTGTTCACATTGAAAAACTTCTATTGTAAAGGACAGAACTAATATTAAACTTTAAACTTTCTGTTGATTTCACTAAACCAATAGTTGCTACAACAATATATAATGTAGAATTAGTTAGTCAAAGAAATCTTATAGCCTATATGTAATTCAAAGTGAAAGAATAACTGAAGAAATTTTGTAAGAAATTACTGTTTTAAATTTCTTTGATATACTATATTTTTAAAAATTGTTTACATTATGCCTTAGATTAACACAGGGATTTTATTATTATTTTTTATATTATGCCCTACAGTAACACAGGAATTTTAATTTTTTTATTTTTTTATATTGTGCCTTATAATAACTAGAATTTTTTTAAAATTCTTAAATAATTTTTTTAATATTATATTTTACTCACTAAGATTTTTTCCATTTTCACATTTTTTTTAAAAATATTTTCAATTTGATCATGGTCCCAGGGCAAAGTACCAGAACTGTTTCCAAGAATAAATCTTTCAACATCTTCAGAACTTAAGGTCTTTTTCAGGATTCTATTGAAAATAATTTGTGCTACTTACTTCCTATTATACTCATATTTTTGTTCAACACTTCTTTCTTGAATAAACAATTTTTATAATCATCGAATGTTATTTCAATTTTAACTACACCAGTTGTAATACTTTTTGCTCTTTTCTTAGCACCACCTTCAACATTAATAGCATCCATTTTACATTTTAATCCGATAAATTATTCCATTATTTTTACATTATTTTCATCCATTTTACCAATCTTTTTTGGTTTATTTGGGGAATATTATATTTCTTATCATTTTCATAGTATGTATTAAGTATCAAAATGTTGAATCAATTATTTCATATCTTCATAATTATCATTTGTTTTTATATAACAAATAAAAGAATCTGTATCCGTTCAACATAATTCAATATTTTCCCCATAACATTATAATGAAAATCAAACATTCAAGTTTTTGATAAATCTAATATTGTCATTCCAACAAACTGGCTTATTAAAAAATAATTTTGTTTTATTCATATGAATTGCAGCTAAAGAGCTGCTAAAGATGGTTATATCTTTAAAATTTGGTTTGGCAACTAATTTTTCTACCTGTTTAAAATTAGTACATATTCTAATATTGACATTATTCCTAATATTTTCCATTGTTTTTCCAAAAACGTAATTATTCATTAATTTATATAAATTGTTTTCAAAATTATTTCAAAATTTTTTTTCTAATTTCTGTTTTAAATCATTATATGATTTCAACCAATCTAATTGTTTAAATTTTAATATCCTAAATTTTTTTTATTTCATTCCCAAAGATAAATATTGCCTAGTATTTATATAATTCACCACATATTCCTATTTAGCACATAAATCAGCTAATATATTTTTTTTTTGTTTTTGAACCCGGTTTTTTTTTTTAATTTTCTGGAGCCAATGGAATATCATTACGCAAATATGTAATTCTTTGGGATATTCTAAATCACTCTCTAAATTATAATCAACATCCGACTCATCTATTAAATTTAATATTTTTCTTACCAATAATTTAAATTATTAAGTATGGGGTCATATTTTCCACATATTTATTTGCTTTGGAGTATCTATTACAGAATTGGGAGATTCCACCCCAAATTCTTTTTCAACCACTAATATTTTATTATTATCAGTAAATAATTATAATTAGATTTTTGTGTGATTTAACATAGCATCCCAGCTAATCCTGGGGCTGTGAAATACCAAAGGAGGATCTAATTTATATGTTTTTAAACAAACATCTCTAAAATTTTCAAATATATCAGACAAGAATAAAACATCAATTTTGTTATGTAATTCAATATCGTCTAGATTTTTAGTACCAAATTTTTTTCCAATTTTTTGAGCAAATTTGTAATCTTCATCAGGAATCAGTTTAATTCAAATTATTGTAAAAATTTTCTTCAGAATCCATACAATCATAAGGATAAACACCTTTTTTTACTAAAGAAATCAAACTGTTCGGCTTGCAAATATTTTGAAGTTTCTCGAAATTGATCTTTAGAAAAATTTTTAGATAGTGAATCTAAACTGGATGCCATACATTTAATTGAGTTAAGAAATCTTCATTTTATTACTTCTTTTACATGTTTTGTAAAAGAAACATATTTTTCTTTGTTCATTGGAATTAAATCAATTCTGTTCTCACTTGCAAATAACTTTTATAAATAAATGGGTGTCATATCTAGATAAATTATGAATATAAACAGGAACAAAAATTGGATTTTGATAATTTAAATTACATTCATTATGAGCCATTCTAAATTTTTCAGTTAAATGATTATGGTCTATTACCGACTCTTACTATTTCACCCATAACAACATTTAACGATTTTTTTTTACAAATATGACAATCAATGGTGGTTTTATATTAATGTTATTCTTTTTTAAATAATAGGATCTTTGGTACTATTTTTCCTATATATTTTTTAATATTTTTAGATTCCTCCATTAACATTTTTACAAAAAACTGAAGACATTTTTTTATTTATAAAATACTGTGGACTTATAATTTTTATTTTTATAATTTATATCATATGAAAAACTTAATGGCTAGTGTTTTTGATAATTTTTTGTATAAGAATTCTATGGATTTCGGTCACAAGTATCAATTTTATTTAATAAACATTCAAATTCGGCATAAATAGTAAAAGGTACTTTAAAAGTATGGTTATAACTTTTAAATTTTAATATTTTGTTTTCTTTGTTTGGGAATTCTATTTTTACAGCTTTATTATTTTTACAATCTTCGTGATTTTTAAATTTGAGATCCAATCAGTCTAAAAAGATTTTTTTATCCAGCATTAATGATCATTATTTTAGTTTTTAACGTATAAAATATTAATATATTTATTAGTTTTATTTTCTGTATTTTTATGTGGGTAAAATATATATTATGCTTTGTATTTGATTTTTTCTTTGTTATTTTAAGCTTTATTATTATTTAAATACTTAACATTTCTTCTTCTACTTCGTCTTATTCTTCATTTTAACCATACTTTTTCCTTTCATAGGCAGAAACATTCACAGAAATATTGGTTCTTTTATCAAACAAATTAATTATATTTATATTCATAGTGAATTCTATATCTTTAAAAGTCTAATTTAATTCGATTATATATTTTTATAATTATGAACTCTTTCGGAACGAATTTTGACGGGATAAAGTGCTGATAAAATTGACCATAAAAATCATTTTTATCAGTATTTTTAACATTTATAATTTTTTTTCTGTTTTATATTTTCTGGTAAATCAACATAAGATCCCCCATTTAACAGATTATATTTATTTATTTTTAACGCTAAACTTAGTACTTAATTAAATGTTCAATTAGATCCTTTTGCTTCATATTCCATCATTTCTCTTAACATTTTTGAAATAGCGTCTTCATAAAAATTTTCTAAAACTGTTGTTTTAAAATAGTTTTATTATTATTTTTCTTCCTACTCTTCATTATTAGTTGACCCCCTTTCATATTCTGCAGAAAAATTTAGATTTTCTTTTAAATTATTTTCTTCAAGTTGCTCCTTTATTTTGTTAGTTACAATTTGTTTTATAGCCTCAAGCAATTTCGATGGATCTATATCTTCATCTATTTGGTTAATACCATAAATTTTTAATCTTTCTTCAAATGCTTCAGTTATTTCATGTATTTCATATTTATCAAATTCTACAATTTTTAAAATTTTATTTGTTGCTTCTAAATGTCGGTCTTACTACTTTAATGATTTTTGCTATAAAATTTATACTTTTTTTTTTCACAAATGTCACAATTTTTCATAACCTTTACACGTTTAGCTATGTTAAATTTCCTGAATTATTTTTAACTAATGGTGGGAGCCTCCTATGAATTCCGCTTTTCTCATGGCTTTTTTACTTTTCAGTTTATAAACATTATTACACTTCTCACATTTAATTATTATATTATTTTTATGAAAATGGTTTTCTAATCGAGAAAGTATAAACAATTTTGACAAATATCACATTTGATTTTTTCTTCTTGGTTATTTTTTACCGAACATTCGTCATTTCACATCTCTCAAGTTTTTTGTTTCCATTTATATATTAAAAAATAAAAAATAAAAACACATTTATAAAATTAAAATTTATTTTTAATATAATAATTTTAAATGTATATTTCTTTCATTATTTTAAAAATTATTATTTTAAAACTTAATTTTTATTTTTTAACTAATATATTTTTTTCATTGGTAAAAAACTCATTTTTTAATGAATAAATCTTATACTGTTCTTGGGTTGAATATATTTTGATGAAATCTTTTTACTGTTCTTGGGTTTAATATTTTGTGAAGACATCTTTTTTCTGTTAGACTGAATAAACCTTTTTACTGTCTTGGGACTGAATATCTTGATTACAATATTTTCACTGTTCTTGGGCTGAATATTTTCGAAGTAATCTTTTTTAGTAGGCTGAATATTTATTTGGACACTAAAAGAAAGCTTGTTCTAGAATCGGCATTTATCATCTACTTCTATGAGAGAAAAACACCCAGTGAGAATATGAGCCTATAATTTTAAAAACGCTGCAAGATTGTTAGAAACATGATTTCGAGGCCCCTCAATACGGACATAGACGTATTTTTTCTTTCGACTGCAGTAACTACAATAATACCTCCTGGATTCGGAAAACACATTAGAAGCATGCGTTGAACTACTAAAAACCTTTTCATAAACAAAGCTGCAGGGACGCCGCTTCAAGTCCCATAGAATACAGAGAAAAATTAAAACTCTGAACGCCCTGTCTCCGTGCAACAAACGCGGAAAATTACAAAACGTACATAAGCCTCTTAAGGTACAGTGCTTAATAAAAATCACAAAAAGAGCCGAATTAAAATATAAGCGAAGAGCCATTACAAACATGGTTAATTTTAATACTTAGTTTGTTTCTAATATAAAAAACAATTTCTTCCTTATCTACTGTCCGGACCAAAATGTTACGGTAGCTGAGCTTAGTGCTGGGGGACGCGTATTGACAGCACGGCCCGGTCACACTCCGCACACGCTCGGTACGGTTAGGAAATGTTCGCTCTGTTACAAAAACATCAGCGTGTGTCGCTTTCTATCCCCCCTCCATGTGTATCAGGTCACTTTGCCCTGGGTTTCTATGCCCATATCATTACACTTCATACCACTTTGTTTACTATATTATAAGAGAAAGGAAAATTATCGTGTGACATTAGTATACCAATGAGTAGGACCACGATTTTGTCGCGAAAAGATTTTTGCCCCACTGTTTCAGTGACTCACGTGCACATCGGCAGTTCTGTTTCAAGGTTATTGGCAGCGTGTCTTTGTTTAGACACGTTTCTCATTTTACTGCACCAATCAGAATAAGATTATTGTGAGTATGTACGTCTATAATTTGCCAAGGCAAGTGAGAGTAAAATCATCCAACCACAGACGATGTAGCAGAGCTGCAGGTGTGCACATGACGCATCGAAACCAAATGTTGCAAAAATATTTTCGCCATAAAATCGCGGCTCTACGAGAGATTTAATCCACCATACAGAATGTGTTGGCTGGTGTAATATAATCGACCCTTTAACAAAATGAGATACAAAAATTCAAAATGTGGTCTACAGGCACATTATAGAAATGAATGTGTACTCTAACTTCGAGCATGGAGTGACTTGTTAAAAATAAGTGTCAATAAATGAAGTACATAGTTATTATTTCCAAGCTTATGATCCATGGGGTACAAACACAATTTACCAGGGAACTGAATTTTACCTGATTCACAGTATTATGTTTAGCAAAGTAAATGTATTAAAGAAAATTACCTTAATTTGGTAAATATCACATGCGTAAAAACATATACATAAATGTTGTGTTTCTAAAATTTGAATTTACAATTTTTTCTTCGGATTCTTCAATTATTTTTTTAATAAAACAAATTAGTCATTTTTGTACATATGTGTTAATGTAGCCCATGATATCCTTTAGCTGTGCGAATCAGTTTATGTAATAAAGAGTGTGGTCTTGGTTTAGTGCATAACACCGTATAGGGATATTCACTAGATCACGTATGTCAGCAGAGATATTTTTTATCACAGTGGTTGTGCCAAGCAAGACGCATTACTGTCACTCTCGGAAGTTGCGTCATCGCAGTCGGAGTAATTGAAAATGAAGAGTAATATTTTGTTGTTTAGAATTTATTGAAATAAAAGAGCTAGCCATTCGTGTAACTCTTTGTGATTTCACCACAAACTGCTTGACGGTTTCGTCAAATAAACAAATTAAATCAGTGTTAGCTATGTTTAAAAAAAATCCTCAACGTTTTTACCATGGAGTTCTTAGGGGGTCATCTGGTTGTTTTCTGCTCTGTTTTCTTATCTTCATTATGCTGGACTTACTCACACCTGACTGTATATATCGTGGCTCTTCCAGTTGCCTTCTGGATTGGTGCTGCAAGGCACTTATATTTTGCTTCTTTGTCACAACTACTAACTACTTTGGAAGGTATGTCTCATTCCCGACTGTGGATGACTTTATACGGCCGTCTGCTGCGTCCGCGTTCCTCCATTTCCTCACGTATCGTAACATGCGCTGTGGGCTAATGCTTTCAGGATGAGTGCTCCACCTACCGCACTGCGCGCGCATCGACCGCCCCTCTGCCGCTCTTGACCCAAAAAACAACGCGCTGACAGCGACCACAACGTTTGGACCCTACAGTAGTTACGTTCGTTATCGTAAGTGTATTGGTACAGGTAAAGAATATGGAAACATTTAACTTTCACGAGAAAAAATAACCTAGAATTGTATTTTAAACACAGTGTTATGATATCGCTTCGCAGGCCGGACAAATAGAGAGGTTCGAGCTGAAATATTTCATGTGAAGTAAATGTAGTAGCATGAAATGCCTATAAAAACGAACACGATATTTTACAAATAAATGACAATATTTTAGTGTTAAGCACCCTTGTTAAATGACCAACTTGATTGTTGCCTGACGTCAGTATTAATAATTCGAAAGTACGTAATTGGAGTATTTCACCCATACACAAAATGGGACTTATCATCATACGAGGGTTATTTTCTTTTTCAACCTTCGATGGGCTGTAAAAAAACGGGAATTAACGGGAATTAACTGTAAAATGATTTTTCTACCAAAAGATACGTACATCTGTCAGCTACTTTTTAAAATAATCACCACATAGTGTGAGAGGGAGATTTTGGTCAGCGCTAACATCGAGGTCTTCCTAGCGCTGGTAAGAGGGTGACATTGAGTATGGAGCAGCGCCGGAATGAAGGGTCGGGGAAAACTGGAGCACCCCGGGAAAACATGCCGACCAACGGCATCGTCCGGCACGATTCCCACAATCAGAGGACCAACCCCGCCGGAAATCGAACCTAGACCACCTTGTTGGAATCGCTACACAGATTATTGACACTTGTAGGATGCACCACCAGCTTTCCAATAAATACCCTCTGCAAAGAAACACTAGTGATGTGTTACGATTCGCTTGCTATCGCTTCGTGGGTATCCCTTGTAGAAATGAAACTGCAATCACAATATTGGATGAACTTCGTACGTGTACCACGCCCAAAATGTTTGAACGAACAACGACAACTTTCTTTGCAGAGAGTACGGGAAAGGTAGTGCACCGGTATGAGTGTCGCAATACGCGTAGTGATTATATCAAAAAGTAGCTGAAGATGCACGTATCTTTTGACCGTTAAATAATGTTACCATTACTTTTTTACAGCACTTCGGAGGTTGAAAAAAATAACCTTCATACTTCGGCTTGTAAATGGAGAACCTTGAGAATTGTTACTACACAAGTCTACTGAAAACATTAGTATACATTTGACGGTTTCCTAAAAATGCGTAGAAACGCTACAATGGATGTATTGGAAACGATTTTACCACTACTATACTTACAAATAAATTTTACAGTGATATATTGCATGCTCATGGTTTATGTTTCGCAGTAATTGGAACAAGATTGTTTTATACCCAAATGGCTTATAAAAGTATTTTTTTTTAATATTTAGGCAGATAGATTTTGAAGTTAAAAAACTACTCCTTAAATTCGGTATGCCCTTTAATTTTATATGCTCGAAAAAAAAAAGATACATTAGAAATTAATCCTTATAAAAACCTGCACACTAAGCCAGTATTTATTTAAATTACATACAAGTCTCCAAATTAAGTTTTTTTTTCCTATATGATTCTGAAGCATTTATTTTGACACAATGAATACAATTCCTTATTTATTTTACGTGCACTTTACATCTCGCTGACTAGGAGGTCATTAGAGACGGTTACACAACTCCATACAACGACTGAACTGGGAAAATAATTGGCCACTGCTCTTTGTTAAGGACCTATCCCAGAATTCGCTTGCATCTAACCAAAATCAGTATGGCCGGAATCGATCACTGGCTTCCCCGAATGAGAGTCAAACTACAATTTCTTATACCGAACAGGAGTGTTTCAGGATTGTAAAACGTCATTCTTAAGAGACGCTAATCAACCGGACTTCAGTTTACTTCTACTTTGAAGTTACAGTCAACTGACCTTTTATCTGTTGTGGGATTACGATACGATATTCTCTATACAGATGTAGACATAGTCTTTGGTAGGAACAGTGAGGGAGGAATTTCGGAACAGTCATGTAAAGCTAGCTGGAAATGATTTTGGCGTTGGCGTTACATATTGACAACATTTTTAGGAAATACCTATACCGGCATCGGACTTGAGGCCACGTCCGTTGTTCGATTTCTACCGATTTTTCGGCAATACTTACCGGTACCATCATCAGGATACATTCAGACAATTCCTCACTAGGGCTGTTCGATATCATAAATTGTGACATCGATATGAAATTCAACTGTATACTCGGTATTTTTGGTACAGCGATTATATCGATAACGTCGCAAATTATTGGGTATATTGATAGTATCGCAACTTATCGGTATATTGTTAATACCGATAACACTTACAATTCGGTATATTGGTGATATCGTTAATACTGTAACAGTTTTCGGTATATCAATATGCCGTTTTTCGATGTACCTTTCGGTAATCGATATGTCGTTTTTCGATGTCAACTTTTCTATTTCGGTTTTTCAATAACTTTCTATTTCATCATACTGAGTTCTCTAATTTAATAACATCCCAAAATTTTTACAATCAATACAATACATTAACATAAAACGTTAAATTATCTCTACATAGGTATATAAAACTAATACAATAAAAATATTGACATAACCACATTTGTAAGTTTGGATATGTACTCTAATATTTCAGAATCAAGACAAGAAAATAAGCGTTCTATTTCATGTATTTTCAATATACACAAAATATTGATATAACGGTGGTTTCAATAAATGATATCGATACATACGTTTAGACAATTATATATCCGTTATACTTTTCCAGTTTGGATAGTGGTAGTTATCGGCATTTTGATAGTTATCGGTATATTTAAATACCAATGTCGTTTTCGGTATATTGTCAATATCGATACATCTGTGATTTCAATAACTTCGGAACACCGATATATCTATACTTAAAACTGTAGATATCGGTCAGATTCTTTCAATTTCTATATCGATAATTATCGATATATCGAAATATCGGAACAGGCTCATTCCTCACATACTTGGACGACAAGAACAGGAATTTGACCTTGCAGCTTACGAGGCAAGATATTTTTCTTACAAGTAGTACGAAAAACTATTCAATACCACAATTTTATGAAAAGTTTGTGACGCAAAGTGGTGGCAAATGCCTTTGGTAAAATTAGAACCACATTTAGAATATTTTTAGACTGACGTTTCCAAACTGTATTTTCTTAAGCTTATTAATTTTTTTTCGACATTTCTTAAATTAAAAAAATTAATGAAAAGTACATTTCCGATCATATGAAAGAAACATGTTTAAAACGCGAAACCGAACGAGGTGGTGCAACGATAACACGTTGTACTCGCATTCGAGAGAACTTAGGTTCTATTCCCGGCTCTGGCCATCCTAATTTCTGTTTTACGTGGTTTGCCGAAATCGCTCCAGGCTAATTGAAGTTTTTAGAAGCCGAACTGTTTAAGTGACATTCATAACGCCTTCGCTTCTCACACTAGCAACATGTTTTATGATAGCTGTTTTTGTAAAACACCACCAGATTATGGCCCACGAGACTGTGTCACACATACCTCTTGACCGCAAAATTTTAACTTTACAATTTAACTGCTAAAATAAGCACTAAACTCATGTTTAATGAAAACTCACTTATGCCTCTTGGCTTCACTGCCCTTCAATTGTGTTCGTTCCTTAATTAATGGCATGGCAGACTCTTCTCCCAGCTCCTGTCATTGTACCAAGTTGTGTGTCACTGTCTCTAATGACCTCGCTGTCGACGAAACGTAAAGCCCACTTACCTTAACTTTAAAACTCTATACATACTTTTGTTGCTCTCTATGTTGCTTATAAAATTCATGAATATTATGAAGTCCGTTTAACTATGTGATTACACTAAACTAAACAGAAAATATTGATAGGTTTTCAGGTGTGAGCATTTTGTAGAATTCGTTTACAAAAAACTTTTACACATAAATATAAAACTGAAAACGCTTTGACAAATCTGTTCGTTTAACTTAATATTTAAAAAATACTAAGCATTCATAACTGTACAATAATTTAAAATGTAAGAAAAATATAAACAATATAAGAAGTAACATACTTGGTTTTAGAATTGTCACATTTATTGCAGGGTTTTAAACAATATATAAAAAAAGTAACAACTTCATGTTTACAAGCTTTTCAGTAAACTACATAATTATAGCAATTTCTCTGTCTTTCCAAGAAGACATTAGTTTTCCATAAGCAATATTTGGGGGCGAAAAAATCGACACACCGTCAGTAATATAATTACTTTCCTTACAGGAAGAGTTAAAAAGTTTCAAAGCAGTAGCGTTTAAAATTTTTCAATATAGATTCAGTATTGGTAATGCAATTTAAACATTTCCATACATGGTTAAAATATCTGTAGGAAATTATCGTATGCTATTTCACAGTCTTGATACTCACTAGCGGGACGAACCTTTGATTTACAATCGGAGATTCAGTATTTTTAGCCCACATTCTGTGCTGTAAAGTCTATCTACAATGTATACTGCAGTAAATCGATTTCACAACGTTACATTAACTACTCAGATGTCCACATATCACGCTTGTCTGTGGGAGCCTATCAGACACAAAATGTTTACTTACTCTAATAACGTCTCCTTGGACGAGTAGTGTTTGGATTTTAAATCATCAAAGACACCAACTTAAACTCATCATGGGCATGCCTTATAACACAATTGAAACACACAAAGAAAATTAAATTAAAAGAGGACTAACCTGTGCATGAGTTTTTTTGGGGGAATTACGTGCCCCGGACACCGGACTTTCTTGTACTCTACTCCTCGGCGCTCGAAATCCTGCAACAGAAGACTGCATTACCGAGAGCACTTGCATTAAGCATTGTATAAGACATAGATGTAACAGTACATGACGAAATAAATACATATGTCGTACACTACTTAGCAGCACAAGTATTACACACGAGGAAGTATTTGTACATCAGGTGTAAAGTGGTAGTGACAAACTAACACTGGGCTGACAGTCACTAACGATGTCAATACCTGCAACTGCACTGTGGCACAGATAACTGTTGCAGTGTACTGGTAATGACAGAAAGGCAGTACAAGTTCGGTAGCTCTTCTATCACCCACATCAGAAACTAATGTGTGCGAATGAATGAATTCGGCAATACAGTATTCATACAGCACTAACAAGACTGCTGGTCCTTCTACCACCTCAACACCATTGTTGCAGTGTGAAGTAGCTTACTGCCAATACACAGCCAAGTTTTATAGGTCTAAGGCTATTGATACCAGCAGTAGAAACGACACTTGAGAAGATAACAGGACGTACAGTGAGCGATATTACACTGAAAGCCCAACACTCTTCCAAAACATTCGCAAATTCAGTTTCGGTGGGAGTAAAACAGACCAATAGTTCTGGGCAACTTTTCCGGTTCTGGCCATCAAAGGTTAATACCATAATTCTCAGTTCTGTTCTAGCAATCCTTAAAGGTTAAAACCATCATTCTCAGTTATAGCTATTTCCCACTGTTCTATCAATATTGGTTCTGATCTTCCTTCCCAGTTTCGACCATTTTCGGTTCTGGTCATCTATCTTGGTTCTGGCCCTCTTTCCCAGTTCTGACCATCCTTATTGGTTACAGCAATTCTTTCTGGTCCCGGCCAATCCAATTTAAATTTAACAGGGCAGCACATTTTCCACAGTAGTGCTGGGAAGATTCCTAAACACAAACTCTGATTCCTTTCCAATTCCTTCCTCTGTCCCAAGTACTCTCCCCAAAATTACCTGTGCGGTTTGGAGGAACTTCAAATGCCTAATAAATGAAAAGACAAATAAATAAACATGAATACTTGCAGTTGCAGTAATGCGCAAACAGAATGTCAAAGACACGACACAACAGCTTCAATATCAGTTGCACGAAGAGTTCCAGCTGTGAAGATGAACGGATGGCCACGAAGCGACAGCTCAACAGCCGACGACAGTAGCTGTGACTGGAGTCATGTTGAAGCCGAATGAGAGGACGTCACCATTGCAAGCTACGCCGGTTGCTGCTACTGAAATTCTGAGTCAGAATTGCCGGATGTGCAGTACTGCGCGAGGGAGAGTGACCAGGTGGTCGTCAAGAGTAGGGCGTGTTCCGTGCAGGGATAATGACCAGGGAAGGCCGAGAGGCCGGAGCGGAAAAATGGGTTGAAACGGCGCATTATAGCCACGCCTAAATTATACCGTGATTCACGCCTGGTGCGGAGCGCACGACTACAGTGACTCATAATACCTTAACCACATCAACCGCAACTGCCTACACACTCGCTGCGCCGTCATTATTGCCCATAACTAATTAACTGCAGTTCTGCACGCTGGTGAAGAGACGCGTAGCTTTCGTTCAGCCTCCTCCCATCCAGAATTAGATATTATTATTACTCCAGAGGAGCAGTCGTACCAACCCACAATATATGGTAAAAAGTTTTTTTTTGTTAATTGGGTAAGCAAACTAATATGAACATTTATCTATGCTAGTATTTACTTAGTCCACAGAGTATATTAATGCCCTATTCTATGCCCTTAAACTAGTACAGGAAACAAATTAATTTGAATGAAAAATTTTCCTTACCGATCGTTACATTAGTTTATTTATGAAGTAACTAATATTTAAAACTGAAATTTGCAAGGTTAAATCAATTCGCAACAGCAAATTTTCATGCGATTATAATCATATTTTACTACATTATATTCATAGCGATGTACAGTTTACTGGGCAATTTAACATTACCGGCGATATTATTGCATGATGCAGTGACTAAATGTTATAAAAATAAATACGCTTCAACCTTGTTTACGAGAGTTTGAGATAAACATGATTAAGTTGAATTTTTATAACTTCAAAATGCCTGTGGCAAAAGTTTTTGTTAAAATCGGAGAAAGAAAATGGTGGATTAAGAGCAGATCTACATCTTTAGGCACAAAAAAACTGCTGGGTGCAATCATTAAAATTCAAGGATGGTTTGCCATTAAGGTACTATAAAAGGATTTTCTGAAATTCGACCCCTAAAAACATGAAATGGGTAAAATGTCACATCAAGTAGCTTTGGCTCTGGTTAACTATAACCTAAAGGGACTATCTTGGGCGTGAAAGTCGTCTGAAGTATTTTTTGTTTATTTTTTAAATCCATTTATTATTACTTAAGTTTGTTTACCAACTATGTTAAGTTTCCATGTTAAATTGAGTATTTTCTCCAAATGCTTATCATTTGATTTAATTTTCTCCAAATGCTTATCACTTTATTCATACTGCTTGTTATTTATTACCTCTGTTTTGTTCTTAATATAGCGGTTACGATATCCATGCGAAACGGACCACTTTCTGATAAGACTGTTTCCCACGCACAAGTAGTTTTTGCCGCATTCTCATGTATACAGCAGTCACCAAGTAGTTGTTCCTGTTTTACCATTTTCAGTAACTCTTGGCGATATGGAGTGCAGATAACATATTTTAATATTGGCAAGTGATTTCCACAAGTGGGAATCTAGGAAAGTCTAGCCATATATTGCTTATTAGACCATAGGCTACTTGCTGTAGACCCTTCCAGGAGATTGCCGAATACTTTGTGCCTTGTTTTAGTTGTTGTGTAAATTAGCAAAGCATAAAACGTATCATTTAAATTAGCATAACCTAAAATCTTGTTCTTAACAGTGAATTCTCTTTCATTTATCATGTTGTAACTTAAACGTGGGTATCCGCAGCATTTCAAATCTTGATTTTTTAAATTAACTTTAAATTAAGCGTGTTCAAAGGAGACATTATGTTAAATAAATATAAGTGATTTTGTATGAAGCAATGCAAGGGATATTTCTCAACACTGAATCAAAATACTCACTACTAGTTGAAGTTGTTTTAAGTTTTATTACAATTTGAGCAATATCTGTGTTAAATGCCTCTACCTACCTGTTCATTAATTTTATATTTGCTCAACTTTTCGGCGTTAAATTTTAACTTGTGTTCATCGTAACCAGTTGAAGAAATGTTTTTTTTCTTACTAAATATTCTTCAATAATTTATTAGGTGCTTGGGGAAAAGAGACTCGGCCGTTTTCTCTTAACTAATTAAGGACATATAATCTTTATGCCCACGTTGGCGCTACGTTTTCCCCTTTGTCATTATCAGCTTGAGATCTGCCCTACTGGCGATCTTGACTTTTCAGGGTTGCCATCATGGTGCTCCAGGCCCACAGTCCAAGGGGGGCCAGATCAGGCGAAGCCAGAACCTATCCCAGTAAGGTGGATCAGTCCTAATTATACCTATATTCGCACAAAACGTTTTATATATAGTTTTAATTATGCTGAATACTCGCACTGTAACTTCTTATCAGAATAAAAAAAATAGAGAAACAATTTTGTAATCAGCATTATTTACAACTGAACATCAAAAACTAAACGAGGAACACCGCCTTATCTGAATGTGTGAAGTGATTTTCCTCAGCGCTTAACATCGAGGTCTTTAGCGCTGGTGAGGAGTGATACGATGTATGAAGCAGCGCCGGAATGAAAGGGCGGGAGAAACGGGAGATCCCCGAGAAAACCCGCCGACCAGCGGCATCGTCCGGCACGATTTCCGCATGCGAAAATCCGCTTATCTGAGTATGCATTGGTAAAAAGTTGCCAAGCAAGGTTTATTTTCCTGTACTATATTGACCGAGTAGTGACAGAAAACACTCTTAAGGGGCAGACAGAACAATTTAAGCCACCATCAGGTGAAGACAAAGAGCGCAGTATATGAATACCACAACACAGCAAACATGTAACTATACACAGCTCAATTATTTAGTAATTAGAAGTAGGTACGACCAGAGCACGGTCTAACGGCAGTGGAAAGCGCCTAGCTGGCAAAATCAGCAGACTAAATCCTGTCCCTTCCCGGATTTAAATTTATACATAGCCTATTCAATGGTTCGGCGTGATTGACAGAGTTTTACTCTACTTCGCTATATCTGTCCTACATGTCAACCATATTGTCTTACATTCTTCTTCACTTCATCCTGTTTGTTCTCGCCCTGTCATTGTCGACTATACACCCGATTAGACTAGGTAAGCAGACACTGCAGTATGGCTGTAAGTAGGTCCAGACCAGGGTCGTGAAGAACAGGTCTGGACACTCGCCTGGAAACTTGACCCCCTTGTTGTTTGGCTGTAGTTCACCAAGTTACCGAAATATTGTTTTATTGGCGCTGCAATTAGGGCGGTCCAACTCAAACTCCACCCACTTCCTCCCCACTAAGATAAACAATTTATCAAAACGTATTTTTTTTAACAATTTATGAAATACTTCCTCACAAATTTAATAAACGGCTCCAGCAATCATTATTTACTTTATAAATTTAACAATGGAAAAAAGTGGACGGAGTTTGAGTCCGACCGCCCGGAAAACAGCGCCAAAAAGTACAATATTCTCGGTAACTTGACGAACTACAGCGAAACAACAAGGGGGTCAAGCAAAATACATTGGTAGATAGGCGAGTGTCCAGACCTGTTCTTCTGCGACCGTGGTCCAAACTAACGAGAAATGTTAATAGTATTGAAATGTGCAGTAAAGTGTTATTTTATCATTGTGGTTAGTGATTTGATGTCACGTAAAATGTAAACAATAAGGAAGATCCATTATGGTGGTACCTCTTAAATGTAAGAGCGTGAAGATTAGTTTATATGACAAAAGGCAGCAGAATCGCCAGTTTGATCAATATTGCGTGATTAAAAGTTGCCTTACACGAATAGTACACACAGGTTGTTTCTTAAAGTATGTTACAAACTTTGAGATGTGATTCCTTATCAAAAATGAAGTATAGTTACAGAGTTAAATTTTTGCCAAGCGCAATTCGTAAAGGTAAAATTCACTCTTAAAAATTGATATTTAAAATTGTATTTCGGTTAAATATCGGAAATGACGGGAAGTTAAATTTCAATTTTGTGTACAATGATAGTGCTATTGAGATCTTTAACCCTTAACGAAACCACTCTGTAAAACTTTTCTCTGCAAGAAAATAATAGGGGTGGTCACCCTCTTACTGACTAGAATTTTTGTGGCATTGGAGGTTATGAACATTTCATGTTGCCTTTTTCAGCGATACGTCCTCTTGATGTAAGTCGTTATAATGTACCGTTTATAATAAAATGTTCTTTAATGTGTGTGTGCCAAAATACAATACCTGGCAAGTAGGTAAAAAAAACCTACATCAGCAATGGAATCGCATACAAAACGCTTGTAAATGCATTTTACAATCTGAAAAACGCATCCTGTGCTACAGTTCTTGAGAGCCATTTCAAATATTTCAACCACGTATAGGCTACCGTAAGAAACTTACTTTCAAGCAACTCAATACACACTTATTCCTATCACACACCATCTGTGGCGTAAATCAGAAGTAAATTTCTTTAAAAATAAAACATAAATTCGGGTTCTAACAATCCTACAATCTCGTAGTACAGGTTTTAATTCTCATGACATAAGCACTGTACTGCAGCCTCTGATTACTTTTATGTTTTATTTCTTGTAAACGGCGCATTCTAGCTATTTGTAACACAAGTACCTTATACGTATTTTTGGATATACTGCTCATAAAAGCTACACGAAGTGTTTGGAAAACCCAACGCCACAAAATTTCTGTTGAATACAAGGGTGACCACCTGTGTTATTTTCATGAAGAGGAGAGTTTTAAAGCCCGTTTTTTGATGGGTTGATGAAGATCTCAATAACACTAAGCATCGTGCATAGTGTGTTAATTTTACTCACGTCGTTTCCGATGTATTGCCAAAATACCGTTTTAAAATGCAATTTCCAAAAGCCGAATTTATCCTTTACAAATTGCGCTAGGCAAAAATTTAATTGTGTAACTATACATCTTTTTTTTTTTATCAGGAATCACCACCCAAAGTTTAAACTAAGAAACATCCTTTATAATTGAGAAGTTTTAGGTTCGCTCGAAAATGTGAACCAATTTACAGGTTGTGCTTAGGGAATAGCTAAACAAAGTAACAGTCATTCATTTGAAGTCATATGCGATACATAATAAACAGTTTGAAAGACCGCAATATTCTGCAGCAAAATACACTGCATATTGCATTGCTTGTATGAACTGTCACCCATTTGAAGCAAAATAAACTTTTCCAGAAATGGGAAAAATGCCCTCTATGGCCATGGGTTTCCAAAAACACGAAAAATCGGAAACCATGTTCAAGCAATGTCAGTGGTGAGGGAAAAAAAACCGATTCAAGTTAGCAATCGCACAACTATCAACATTGGTTAGTAAAAATATTTTGGAAAATTACCGATGTTACATCAATATTTTTACTATAAGTAATTCAGTTTTTTGATAGGTATTAATGGATTTTCTATTAGAGGCAATTGTATGATTGAATAAAATGTAAACGGGACACGTTTAACAAACTTCCATCAGAGTACTCAAAAACCAGAGAAGATATTACTAATATAAATGTGTTATAAAAAAAAGCAACACAAACACACACACACACACACACACACACACACACATATATATATATATATACATTACGCAATATGAGCTATATACATAATAATTTTTTAAAAAAATGTTTATTTACATCCCGTTAGATTCTGTTTTAGCTACCTGCTCAAGAATATGGAACAAGTTAGAAATATGTAAGCAAAAACAAACAAAAATAAACAATAGCTCGCAATAATTAAAATGACTTGACGTTTGTGTTTTCGTTTATTCTTTCGCGTAAGTTGTGTGCCGTATCAAATACGACACGACTTAAATAATATACATATTAATTTTTTTTATTTATGTTTCTTAAATTCAGGCAAATTATAATTTTTGGTGTTGTTATTAACTTGTGTAATATAATATTAACAATAATAAGTGTTTTTGAGTATTTTAATTTTATTAACGATATTTCAGAAAGTTCAATTTCATTTACAGCTATTTTTTTCTTGCTACATTACTTCGAGCCGACTCTAGTCGCGCTACAGTATGTTTCATAGCAGGAGAGTAGCTGCTGAGATTTACATTCCTCTGTCAGTTGTTCTGTCGTACCTCTGTCTTCATGCCACGTGCTGCTGTCGTTGCAGTGCGTGATTTCTGTGTTTCACCGCGTGATTTCGATGCAGTTTAGCGATTCTGTTCACGTGATTGTCGCATGCTACTGTGCTTCAATGCGCACTTTGCCGATGTTGGTACTGTTGCTAACCATTTTCGATGCTCTTTTGTTCAACGTTTCTGCAGCTTCTTCCGTTGATTTTCTTAATACTTTGCCGTCAACCACCGTATCGTCAACATGAGTGTGTTTGGTGTTCCTGCCTTTTTGGCAGATCTTGGCACTTGAGTTGCCATTATTTAACTTTTTTATAATGTAGCTAATCAATATATTTTGACGTAGTAGAAAACTGTAGTGCTAAATTTTTTAAAAATATTTTATTGTGGTTGTTTCATCTATAATTTTGTTAAGTGATTATCTTCGCCCTCGTCTAGTGAGTAATTTTCCTACGAGAGGTTTTGTGTTCTATTTAAATTTTTCATCTTCTATAATATTTTGATAATTTCTGTGTAGTGAGGGTTCGCGTCCAGGCCGATTCTCAACCTGGATGATTCTCGTCTTAGAATATTCACGTCCCTGCCAATTCGCGTCTTGGCCTATTCACAAGCTGGACTATTGACGAGCTGACCTGTAGTCTCCTACTACAGAAGTCCAGTCTTTCTGGCCTATTTCGGGGCATTTTCTTCGCCTTTTCGTCTTCTTTGTTTTGCCGCTGTAACTGGGAAACATGAAGCTACCCCAGCGTGCTGTACTCTTCTACTGCGAGACTTTGATCAGATAAGCCATAATTAAATTTGTATATTTTTTTTTATCTATAAATTAACAGCTGTCACACTTATTTTTTTATGTAATATTTGTACGTTTTTTTGAATAATTAATTTGAATTTGATAACAATTTAAAAATTTATAAGGCCTAACGGATGCATCCAATTTACTTCTAATTTTTTTATTAATTTATTTTGTCATTGATTCGGACGTACAGTAATTATTTAGCCTATAGAATGGGCATTTATTGTTTAGATAATTTTATTGTGAATTTAAAAAAAATAATAATTGTATAATTAATTCACTATTTTCATTTAACTGTGCCTGCAAGATTTGGGCTTTTTATAATTTCAGTACAATTTCAGTACTAATGGACTATTTATTTATCGATGTCAATAATGTTGTAAATTTTATTTAACAAAAGAAATTAAATGAAAACAAAATATTTAATATTGCAGTAAAAATTAAATAATAATTTTGTGCAACCACAAATTTCAGAGTTCTCATTTAATATATTTTCATATTTTTTTCTGGTGTGTATTGTTTACTATGGCGAGTGAGCCTATTTTAATTATTTAAATAATTATTTTTCTTTGCCCGTTGCGTATGGTAACCCAGCATTTATTTAATCGTGCATTGCTTCCACTTTGATATTGTTTGTTTACAACAGCTTCCTCTGGTTTGTGTGTGTTTGTTAATGTGCCACCTTCTGTTTTCTTCTGTGTTTTTATTGGTGGGCATTTTTTTTGTGTTTATTTGCCAGGAACTGTTGTTTTGGTTTTACGATTAATAGCTATTTTAAATAATTAATTAACCTACCATACGCACACGGCGCATTATCTAAATACTGGCAATTTGAATATTTTTTGGGCTCACGAAATACTTGAATAACCATTTACCAAAATTTAATCACACTCGGTACACGTACAGTTTCATACCGTATTCCTAACATGAAAACGGTGGTTGGGTTCGAGCTTTATCGACGATTCATCGAAAACACATTTCACTTCCTTTCACCCCTTAGCGATTGAACTTCCAAAAAATCCCTTCTTAGTGCTCGCCTACGACCCGAAGGTAATAATTAAGTCAGTCAGCCAATTCAGTGAACTCTTTTAACATATACAAAACATATCGGACGAACTAATTAAAATAGAAGACAAATTTAATATTTATGCACTTTATTGCCGAAACTTTGATTTAATTAGTCATTATTGTTGTATGCTCCCATGTTAGACGAAAGCACGTCAAATTACGATATTATTTCACATTTCTAGATGAACGTGACCGATTTTAAATTATATGGTTAATTTAGACCCTCGTTAACGAATGCAGGCTTATTAGTTAAGCTGGCAAGTTCTTGTTATTCATTAAGATATTACTTTACGTACTTTGAAAATGTTACAGAAACATTTCTAAAAATAGAGTTTGTTGATTGCCATTTATTGACCAACATTAAGGGTGGCCAACCTTTTCTGAGCTACGGCCAAAATATTTATTTAAATCATGCTAAACGCCATTATAGATAATTTTAACATGGACTACTTTCATGAGCTCAAAATCTAAGACTCCAGTATAGCCTACGTGTCAGGACACAAGCTGCACCCCGCACCGCACTGCCAGTTCACGTAAACATAAATGCGCAACGCCGCCAGGCAAAGACCATTTTTGCAAAAGGTAACATACTCGCACATTAATTATCCTCTGGAATTTCTAAAATATCCTCCACGATTTTTTTTGTCAAGGCAAGGTAAATAATTTAAAAATATTGCGCAAATGTTTAAGCTTCTGGCAGGCCTTCAGAATGCAGTGGCGGGCTAGTGCTTGGCCCGCGGACACAGGGTTGGCCGTCTTCTGTCTGCAGTATTAAAATGAATTAACAAATAGCTGTAAAAAAGATTTTTTTTTTACAATTTACAGTTAGTGCGCTAGCATGGTAAGCAATGAGAGTGAAATACGTTTCACTTTTATTCTATTTAATATTCGGACAATCATTTGCTCATGTCTGTTTGGAGGATGTCGGGACTTAATTTTACGACTCGAATTTCAAATTTCTGAAGTAACCAGTCTCTGACACAACATCGAGATTAAGAAACATGGCCTAATTATACAGGGCTATTATAAACTTATTGTCAGGTATATCGAGAATAGAAACATGGCCTAGTTATACAGGACTATAAACTTATTGTCTGGTATGATCTAACTCTGCTACGCAAGGAATAATTTTAAGCTCTGAACAAGACTCAAAAGACATCTCATGCGGTAAATAAGTGCTTTTAAGTATTGCTATCTTAGTTATCTCATCTGGAAACCATCCTAAGATAAAAAAAATGTATGGATCAATTTACGGGTGCCTGGTAACACTGTTATAAAATTTTACAGAGCTATAATTGAATGTTCAGGCTACCATATCTCAAAATGTACTAACAGGAAGTATTCGAAACTAAGATATAACAGTGCACTGAACCTTTTCTATGAAACTTTCTACCAATTAAATTATATTGTCACTATTTTTTAGTCCCATAACAAAGCTGTTCAGGAAATACTGCAGCCATGTCGCCTAAGAAAACCAAGTAATAACAGGAAAGAAAAAACAAGCAAATTTTGTCTACAGTCAACGTATACATTAACAAATTAAAACATGAAACATCTCTTACGAAATTGTCACAAATCACAAAAAATAACAAAAACAAAGTGTGTGTGTATGTGTGTGCATATATATATTTGTAATGTTACACAATTCCTTTTAAGCTTTTTAAAGTTACATTTTTTTATTCATGTATGTATGCCTACATTCTAAATGGCTTGTATTTTCATTTACTACGTTTTAATCTCACTCTTGGATTTCTGTAACGGCATAGCACTGCGATGAAGTTTTCCCTCAATATTACAATAAATAATTTGCTCCCATTGCAATAATAATAAAAAAAAAATATGTAAAACAGTTCGGTGAAAAATTTGCACGCTAGTTCAGTGCTTGAAGCATAGTGGAGATGCGGTAATTGATGACTGCGTCAAGGTAGCCCTTACAATTCCTTCGCTTCTGAACCTTCCACGTACAACACAAATTCAAACCCACGACGCCAAGAGTGCGTGGTAATATATAAACACTGAAAGCATAAATTGATTTCTACGCTTTTTTCGAAGCCAATATGGATAAAATATTCAATGACAACCCTAGATAATGGTATTTGCCAACTATATGAGTAAATGTTTATCCAAAATTACTAATTTGTTACGCGTGATCTTTTGCGCCGCAGTTAAATGCACGAGGTTCCGGCGTCAGAGACTGTGACTCAGAAGTTCGTAAAACTGGAAACAAATTTGTTAAAAACATTGGCTAAAACTATTGTTTAATTTTCACAAAATGGCTTCAAGAAACCTACAGTTACAGATTAATGATTTTAGCGTTTACCACGCCCTCTTAAAATAAAGTTTTTTTTTCTGGACAATTATTTAAGCTTCAAATCAAATTAAACACACGTCCTTGTTGTCCTATTTATCGATCTCCGATGTTACTTACAAAATGTGCGTAATATTTTATTTATTAATGTCTATTAAATCCAGACGTGAAGAACATCACACAATAGACCGCGATATTCAATAAGAAAATAGCGATTAAAAACAATATTACAAACAAAGAATGAAATATCTCAAGGCATACATGGGTAAACAAATGCGACTTAAGGCCATGCTCTTTCATTTATTTCCAACAATTGCAAATAACTTGAATATTTTTTAACCAAATACTTTGAAAAAAATTTGAGACTGTGTACAGTAACACGATACACAATTTTGCAAGAATGTTTTTTTTTTTAAATACTGTAACGTTTGCTAGTAAAAAATCATTTTGCTTCATTTTGGCTTATTTTGACAACAAAATATGTGATATTTCAGGGCAAATATCTAAAAATCTGTTTGGTGTATTACGACAGAAAAATTCAGATACAAACGATGACATATAAGTGTTAAAACTGCCAGAATGAAGTTTTTATGTATGTACTAATTATCATTTTAAAAAAATATTTTCGAAACCACTGGTAAACTAAAGAGCGAGGCCTTAAGAGGCATTATTCGACAAGACAAGCCCACCACTGAGGCATGCAAGAAACCAACCTGAGGGAAGTAGTAGCGAGAGGTGAAAGTGAGGTCCACGACGAGCCCCAGCTGAGGCACTTGATCCATAAGATAACGAGGAGTGAACCTACAACAAAGATACAACACAAGTCACACATGCGGTCCAAGTCGTGTGCTCTAAACAAACAGCACAACTACTAGCCTTACCAGAGAATATATTGCAACATACAAAACTTTCCCCAGCTACTATATATTGCAATTACTCGCCACCAAAATATACTGTACAGATTATTAAGGAAAGTATCTTACAAACTTTGGGATATAGTTCATTGTACAAAACAAGGTGAATTTATATAATGCAAGTTTATGTCTGTCGCAAATATTATGGGAGACATTCGCAAAAGAGACGTACACTGGGAACCAACATTAGTTAAAATAACCAAACCAAAAGTACGGAGAAATAAATAATTAATTTCCGGGTGCGGTTGAATAATACAAAGATCTGCATATGTGAACAAAATTGTTTCAAACGCATTTTACCTTCAGTGTATAATGGGGTTGGAAGACTTTTTTGTATACAAATTTTTACTGCTACGTTTTTGGCTACTAAGACCATGAGCCGTCATTTCTACTGCTCTTGTGATAGAATTTTTTTTTAAATCCTACATAAGCGCAGATATCGAAAAACTGTTGCACAGTTTTCTTAAGAACAATGTAGGCCCTATACTACGTTAACTACGTTTAAAATACATAACGGAATCAGCTAATTATGCAATTAAAAGAAATTTTCTTTAACTAATTCGCCAAATCTATACACTTTTTTTGTCTAGAAGAAATTAAGACTACGTAGTAAAACCAATTTTGACAAAACTGCAACAGTTTTTCGATAACTGCTTTCAATAAAAAAATTGCTACCTAATACTCATATCAAAATTTTGCTCCACAGTTTTGACACTAACGAGTCATCATTTGTAGCTAAATTTTTGTAAGAATATACTGAACGGTTTTTTAGATTTCGTTACCCACAGTACCACGTTTAAGTAAAATAAAGGATAATATATATTTTTTTTTTGCTGATGAACGGTCCATTATTTTTAAAAACGCGTCCACAGTATTGTGCATCGTGTGACTGCAAATTGTCTCAATTTTTTTTTTCTTCAAAGTTTTTGGTTAAAAAATATTTGAGTTATAGGCACAAGTCTGAAAAAAAAAAAAAAAAACTAAGGAACAAGTCATTAAATGACACAGTTTGTAACAGGACTAGGTCCTTCCCGCCATGTCGCAACACCCTCACGTGAACAGTTTTCTTGTCGGGAAAATGAACGTGGAAAATGTTGAACCTTACACGTAGGCTACACACGATACACAGAAGGTTCTAGAAACGTCATTATCTAATGAAGGTAAAAGGTATTCGAAACCTTTTTCTTCCCCTTTACAGATTACAGATTCTGTCACCATTAACCCATACCAGGAACATCATTATTAATTTCTCCTTACTTTTGCTTATTTAAAAAAAATTTGGTTTTCAATGTCGATTTTCAATCGCGAATTTCTCCCTTAAGGTTTGTGCCAGTGAAAAAACTTGCATCACATTACCTTACCATATTTTTACCAAAAATTATTTCATTAACCACCTGTATAATAACTTGCTACGACACAATAACGTAACACACAATAACGACCCTAGCAAATCATATAGTTAGTATACTTACCAGCACAATATACAGAGTATCAGGCAAATCGTTCAGCGTGATTATGTGGTCAAAATTGTGAATAAAATAGAATTTGGTAAAAATGTCTTACGGCTGGGTGCCAAGATAAAAGTTTCGAAGATCTAGTGGAACCTAGTATGGCCATCGGCGTGGATATTTATGTGGAGTGTTTACATGCTGGTCGAATTCATGGAAGCATTTTGCGAAAGTTACGGTATCTATTTAACGAAAATGTTTCCTTTGTTCCTTTTTTAATCGGAAGTTAACTAGGCATGATTTCCTTCTCTTCGTTATTTCCTTACACGCCTACAGTATTCAAATGCAGCTAAAAATTAACAAAGGTTATCGTTAGAGATGATGGTTTATCGCGGGAAAACTTGGCTGTTTGCTGGGTTTCATCACATATTGAGCTTACCAGAAGTTTACTGGCCTTAGCTAGTAATTTCAACAGCTACTCTACTTAACCGAGTCAGTAAGAATCCCGATATTGTAATACTTGATGCCAGTTATTGGTCTGCAGACAGCTACGTTGTGTCAGACGCCTATCACCGAAACATATACGTGTTGCAAGAAACTACAGCGTTTTCTAGGGTATGTTGGTACAAAACATTTTCGCGATATACCATCATCTCTAGTTATCGTATTTACTTGTGTTGCAACAAGATCGTGTAACACGGTATTTCCATACGTGCCTGCTTAGAGTCTGGCCACGTCTGGTAAGTTTACAGATATTTTTTAATTTTCTTTAAAACAACACAATTTACATACAGAAACATTTCTACACTCATTTGCCACAAATTTACCATAATTTTGCACCAAAATTTTAGTAGCAATAAACCATGAGATTTGGCACCCTAATTATCACCAACTTAATTATGGGAATAAGCAAAAACCAAGTAATTTTTTTTTTTTGCGAATGAACGGTACATTACTTTGCAAAACTACACAGAATTTTGCACGGTATACCTTGCTTTGAGTTTTTAATTTTTTCGAAGCATTACGTCATTTTTTAGTTATTTTGCACCAGTATAAAAAAAAACTAGCTAGCACGGCCATGGCAGGCCTCGACGAAGCTTCCGTGTACTGTATAGAACATTGTATTGTGCCACTAGGGTCTTTAGTTGCCAAGAAAAAAAAATCGTGACAATTTTTTCAAATCCCTGTAGAATGTTAATAGTACATATGTTCAATGACTACACAAAAAGCTAACACTTCCAACCTACGTAATACACGTACACTTGACTGACGTCTGTTTGGATAGCAACCGCTGTATAACCAAGTCTCAGGTCCAGCTAGGCTGCCTCACGCACGCATTCCATTGCAACGTCTATATTCTCGCCGTACGAAAACTCCATAACCTATCATCTGTATCTGGTTCTTGTCCTTATAAATAACTCGTACAGAAACCAACAGCGTTGCCACGTCCCCTCACATCACTCTTCCCAAGCGTATATAACACATGCTTTCTACTATTGTTTCAGAACTTTCATATCGTTTTCCTACAAAACTAAATGTCTAGATTACGCGGTATACAGACGTGTTCCCTGACTAACTAAAACCTTGTCTACTCGATATACGGCACCAACACATAACAAAGAGCACGACGCAGTATCCCACCAATACATAATAAAGACACTAGTAACACAGTTACACAATACACAACCCAGTGCAAAACACCACGTGGCAGAGATCTTCACCAAAACAAAGCAGTCCTTCGTACCCCCACAGCAGTGAAGTCGCTTTCTGATAACCACCCACAACATAGCCCGACACCACTACACATTACATTTTGGTTCGTCATCTCAATACTATTACTACTCACTAAACCTAACAGTTCTTCACTACTAATAAGCATAATTATCACCATTACACAGCGAATTTTAACAAATGTAGAAGTGTAACCAAGTTATTTTGTGTAAATTTAACTATAGGGTAACTTAAAAGAAAAATTAACTTACATAAATATACACACATATACATATATAATATAAACACGTCACACATATACATTGATATTATATATACATACACATAGGCAAAAACATTGAATCACAGACGGCGTTAACAGACCACGCGTGTCAATCAGTGCATGGACTCAATGGCTGCGGACCTACATATTTTTAATTAAGTAGTTAATTTAATTGTTTCTTCCTCGTGACTGTTCGAGCGAAAACTCAAACACTGAGAAACCAGTAAAAAGGGAAATTTGATCCCACGAGGAATTCCATGTGTAGGTCATGCTTAGGCACGATTTCATGCGCGACCATTGGGTGGGGGTAAGCATAAATGTGGAAGTTTAGGTTAGTCGTTACAAAAAGTAACTTTCGTTAATTGAAGGAAGAATTCGTGTATGTTTATTAAGCACACACATTTATGCATAAAATGCAAAACGCAACTATAGTAGACATTCTAATGCCGTTCCTCAACAAATATACATTTTACTTAACAATGGTAGCTCAAATTATAACAATTTTATAACTCCGTAAATGCGAAAATGTGTTTGTTGATTAGTCCTTTGTCGGAGCAACGGATCGACATGATTTTTGAACAGAAATAGTTCATGAGCACAGGTGTGACGTAGGCTACTTTTAATACCGGAAAACTGCACGGTTCCTGTGGGATAGTTATTTAGCATTTAGCGTCAATTCTATATTTTCATCTTCAAATTAAAACGACTGACTGGATGTTTATGAAACTTAGGCCCTGAAATAACATAAACACTTTTTAACTAGGAAAAATGCACAGTTATTTTGGGAATCAAATTTACCGGAATTTTAATCAAATTCCGTGTTTACATGTGTGTATGTTTACTATACATGAATAGGAAGTTACTCATAAAACAATGACATTATACATGCTAAACATTTATTCCAAGCTTTGCAATGGTTACCTAATTTGAATGTATCATGTGTTCTATTCAGCTCTTATTACACTTAATACAATGACCTGAGTTATACAAGGTATTTTTACTTATAAATTACAAACTTTATTTCCACAAAAAATTAATTTGAAGTAATTAACGCAGTATAGATTTATATCTATATATGTAAAAAAAATTCCCCACTCACTCATCAATTCAATCGCTGGACCTATAGATATGGAATTTTGAATTTGGCTCCCTTTTACGTCGTAGACACCCACTAAGAAAGGATTTTTAAGAATTCAAAACTTAGGTAGGGAAGCGTTTTCAATTAATCCACGATAGCGCTTAAACCAGATGAGACATCGAGGCGATTTTTGCATCATAATGAAGCTTACAAAAATATTGTTACCTAATATTTTGATTTTTCGAAATTCGAAAATTAAGGGGGCCAAATCCGAAAAATATGTTTTCAATGAGTACTTGATAACTCTTAAACCCCTTCAGATATGAAAATGATTTTTACTTCAGAATGAAGCTTACGCATATCCCAAAAAATCAGTTTCAGGTTTTTTTTTAAATTCAACCTCTAACGACATTAAAAAAAATAAAAGTGGTTTTAATAAATCTTCTGTACCCTTCAACCTATAGAGATATCGAGACAATTTATATATAAATGAAACTTATGTAAATATCTGAAAAGCGATTTAAAGAATTTTTCAAATTCGAAAGTTTAGGGGGCAAAATATGTAAAATATTCAAGAATCCCGAAAATCAGTGCGCCCACTGAGAAATAATTTAAAAGTTGTTACCTTTTTGCCATCCTATTGATACGCGTATTGTTTTTGACACGGGACTGTATAGACAGAATTAATTATTTTAAGGATTGTGACGTAATAACGTGGGAGATATTTAGGTTCGAATCACACGTGTAAGCCAAATCGACTGGAAACTGCTGTGATGTTAGCCTATACACTATACGCGCATATTAAGAGGCAGCTGGCAGAAGAGATAATATTCTATTGGAAGGGTACAACGATGATGATAAATGTTAAAAGCGGACGTAGTCGCAAAGGAGACAGTTCAGTTGAGAGGCGGTTATGGATTACACGGGGTGGATATGGAGCATCGTCTGGAATGAAGGTCCAGGAAAACAGGAGATCCCAGAGAAAAGTCACCTACCCTAGGCGCAATTATTACATGAGAAATCCGGTTGAATTTGCCAGAAATCGAATCATATTACAGCAATGTTGATATTTTTCAAAGCAGCCGGTCAGCTAGTTCTAAATTTATTTTCAAAATGTCTCAGTTTTATTTCTAAAATACACGCGAGCAAACTCGTGGGCAACAGTTGCTGTATTTATAATATTAAACTTACTTAAATATAAATTATACTATTAAATAAATTAATGTAGGCCTGTGTAGTATTTTACACAGTTTTTGTTGTTTATTTCAACCTAACGCTTAAAACACAACATTGTATACAAGAGCATCCTAGTATAATGCTCTCCAGTATTGCTCTGTAGTTTCTGTCAATAGAGCACCAATCATGGACATAGAGAACTGGTGATCTATTGACAAAATAGTCATTAATTTTTATTACCACGCGAGCGAAGTCGCAGTAAAATATATGTTTTCAAAAAAAATTTTAACAAAAAATAACACCAGCTTCAAAAAATCTATCAACTCAGAAAAAAAGCACTAAAATTGAAAATAATTTCATTATTTTTAGACTACTTAGGGTACAGTCAATTTATTAGGACAATAATATACAAATACTGTTATTTTTTGAGACGGTGCAAGCCAAGCTATTAATAAATTTTTCGAAATTTTCTAAAATCGACAATATATTTAAAGTTACATACTAATTAAACCAATTAACAAATGAACACAAATGCCTAAAGCGACACCTTAACTAAAAACAAATCTAAATAAACCTATTTACAAAAATAAACAAAACGGGGACTAAAGTGACACCTCGAAAATCTGTTGGTAAATGAACACAGATATTGCGTAAAACAAATCTAAATACCTTAACGCGATTCTAAGCATCAAAAAACCATCATCGAATACAATTAGAGAAAACTTTTAGCATACAAGCGCATCGAAAATCTAGATATCAGACACAACTGTCAACGAGGTCTGCCCTCATCCGTGCTGTTCAACACATCGCGGCTGCTGTCTTTGTGTCCATTAAGAAACACTTAGTTGTAATCAACGTTAAATTTAATTATATTATATGTATACCTACACAACTTCGTTACAAGATTGTTAACCTTGGCAGGCACAGCCTCCAAAAATAAACAATAATTGCATATTACTGTCCTAATAAATTAATTGTATTCTAAGTAGTCTAAAAATAACGTAATTATACTAACTTTTTAGTGCATTTTTTCTTCAAAGTAGATTTAAGTAATTTTTCTTCTTTATTTTTTCACGGAGTTCTGGTGCCTACCTTCCACATTCATGCTGTTTGTCGTTAGAAGTTCCGTTGTCCCTTCGCAGTCCAAGTAAGTCCAGAAAGTCATCGACCATAATTAGGTACCTATATAGTCTTGAATTGTCATAAACCTACGATAATATCTCAGTGACTTTACATTTCCTATTAGATTTTGAGAAGTTACCTGGAGTATCTCTGAAATCAAGGTCCAATGCCAATGAAATTAAACTGGGACTCCCTTGAAAATATCCCTTTCCAACGACTACAAAAAGAACTCCACATCGGTTTATAAATGACGGAGTTCTGAGGTAACAAACACAAAAATTACAACCGAATTGATAACCTCCTCCTTTTTTTTGAAGTCAGTTATTTACTCTGGTTCGGACTCCCAATCAAAAACCATATCATCGAACATTGTTTTTTTCCCCCTTATTGTTATCACGACAGCACACTCGACTTTAAAGTAAGAGTACATGTCTACGGTGTAAGTAATAACTAGGCAGAGCGATTTTGTTGTCTGCCATTTGCCTCACGTAGTATTAGACTAACAAGGAAGCACAAGAAATATTCACTCGTACAGGTATCAAACTCATGAACTTCAACCCTTAAGTCATAAGTCATCGATGTACTGCGTATCAGGAAGCTCCGGCGTGCACAGGATTGCAATTTACATTTTAAATTAAATATGATGCGGGTCAATCACCTTTCAAGATATCGCATTCAAACGGAAACCATTTTCTACACTCAGATGATAAACACTTCTACGAAAATATAACATTTATAAAAATGAATTATGAGTACACTCATACCAATAGGTGTTTTCAAGTTCATTTATTCATTTCTGTAACAAAATACTTGATTTCGAATTGGCCTAGTTTATCGCACCGCGATGTACAACAGTGGTACTGTCCGTGCATCTCCGAGTCCCTGGCATGTATGCGTTTATAGTCCGTCAATATATTAATAACAGAACAAGGATAGCATGTCGACGCACATGCTAGCCGCAGTAATGTCTTCAGTTAGGACGTAGTGTTACCGTAGAGTACACGACGCTTATGACGAAAAACGCATACACGCCAGGGACTCAAAGCTGGCGCGCATATGTGTAGTTTCCTCAGATAACTGGGCCCACCGGATGCAATGAAACATGTAAATGCCTGTCGTTAGCGGCAGAGCTCTGGAGGTAGCCCAGCGCCCTTAGTTTTCGTCATACTTCTCACGAGTTAGGGAATGTATCTGTCTATGCTGATGCGGCTGACTAATGTATCCTAGCTTCCGACGACGTAGCTTACAGTGCTTTGTTGAAAGCTGAACATTCAACTGCATGTCGCGACGTGGTTGGGCGGGACACGGCAGCGCACTCCTTGTACCTTCCCCGGCGACACCGGCAGACCATAGTGTGTTTACAGAGGCGCTGGGTGCTGGAATGCAGGACGGCGACGAATGTTAAAGCGCGCCACCAGCACGGCCAGCCACAAGAGATGAATACAGACGATGAAGTAGCAGGCTATATTGAGGCTAACCTGACCATGGCCATACTAGAACAGGTCTGAGCACTATGTCGAAAAGTGACCTTCGTATGACTGATTGGAGCCACTGGTACAAGGGTGCTGTTTCAAAATTGAGTAAATGAAACTACGAGCAGTAAAATAGTGTCGGAGCCACTAGGAGCACTAGTATGACGGTACACTGCAATGTTAATACAACTATATCAGTGGCGTTTCAATGATAAAGGAGTCAACTTAGTAGTGATTGGTAGATAGGCCAGTGTCCAGCTCTACCGTGAACCTGACTGATTATTCAAGTAACAATATGACGGAGTTGTTTCGCAGTTCATGTGTATTGCGAAAGTTGGTTATGGTTGGACAACTCACAGCCACAATATACACGTTGCTATAACTATCACCATCTATACCCATCACTACAACCCGGATTTCGCCGAATTATCACACTGCCGCGTTCTGTCGTGTTCGGCCAACGCATGTTCAGGAGAAGAGCATGGCCATACTGTAGCCGAAGTGGTCAGAGTACGAGATAGGTGAATAAAATAAATGTTATTGCTACAGAAAATATTTGAATTGAAAATAGTATTGTTACAAGACGAAACGCGTACGTAAGTGCATCACACTATAAACGCGAGGGATCAATGTGGCGAATATAAATTGGTACGTTATTTCCACAGCTACTGGAGCAAGAGGAAACATTTTTCCGGTACTTCACGATGACATTGCCAAATTATGGTACTTACTGGATAGTATTGAACGAAGTACTTAAAAACAAAGTAATTTCAGGACATGCATCTAATCCAGAGATTAGTTGTGACATTGACGTAAAAATTAGGCACGTAAAAAACTTATAACATCACGTTTACAGCATTGAGAAACAACAAGTAGCGGTATTTACATCTCGGTTGACAGAACATAAATACATGTATGACAAAACTTGTATAAAGAGTGGAATTTGTTTTACCATCACATATTGAACTTTATACTGTTACAACCCACCTAGTAACTTATAAGTTTCTTTAAAAATGCAAATACGCAAAACCATTAACACTTTGAAGACAAAGCTTGAGCATAGTTCAGGCAATTTTTATATAAAAAATTTTGAAATGATAAAAAAAATCCACTGATAAAAATTTGTTTTGTAAGTCTTTATCGACAATTTGCATGTCCGTTCAGCCCCATTACTTTTTTTGGTAAAACGTTTAACGCTGAAATCAATATTACTAGACACCTGAAAATTCGCGTTTTATTTTGAACCCAAGCTATAATTCCAGCAACTGTAAGTTCGAGCCACTTTCGCAACTGGCCAGTGACTTATTAGACACTTCCTGGAAGCCGCTTAGCCAATAGTACGGAAGCAACTAAATGCAGGCTCATATCACTGCGTCATAGAGCAGCCAGTCAGCAGATAATGTCTGCTTGAATAAACATATGTTCTTGGAGGCTAGCCTACACGTCAGTGAACCCGCGAATTTTTTTCGGTCTCTAAATATGACTTAAGAGATGATGGAATCTCGCGGAAATTGCTTGAGTCAAAATGTTCTTGAAAAGTTTGTAGCTTGATTATGCACAAATGATAAACAACTGTTCCTGACACGACTAAATCCACATAAATTTACAGTTTCAATAACATACTTATAATTGGCTCAGTCAAATGGGGCAATGAATTCACGTACATGCGTCTTGGGGTTCTACCCGCAAATCACAGACGTATGGGGTTGCAGTAGCCTGGTTTTGATTGGCACAGGCAAAATGAGACAAATTCACACTTAAGTAAATCCGTAGATGCACAAAACAAAGTGGTACCAAAATATATCCGCGAAAACTTTCAGGCTCTAGAAATGGTACGATACGCCGACATTTTTTTTGTGCCAACATACTCTTAAAAACCTTATAACTTGATTCCGCAGATATGATTGATTCAATTGTTCCTTTATACGTGTTAGTTTACTACAGACCAACCACAGAAATTTAATGGTGCAATAACAAAGTTCTTATTGGCTCAGTGAATTTCGTACGCATAAGAACCTGTAGCAGGAGAAAACCTTCTGACGTGTTGGGCGTACGTTGAAACCTAGCAAGGAGTTAAGTTTTCCAGCGATACATCATTAACACCAGCAACGGTGTCCAACTGACTAGTTAAGAACCAATCCGTCATTCGTCTGGAATCATTTCAGAAAACCACGATAAACCGAAATTAGAATGACCAGACCGGGGATCGAATGCGAGTCAAATGTATTACCATTTCACACCGTCTAGCTAGTTCTGATATTTGAGAAATGCGTGCAGAAGTTCAAGGCGTTCGAGTGAAGAAAAATCATTATTTTATACTTGTATAAAATAGTGCTAGTTTTGTAGATGTTATTCAGAGTACATTTTGGCTCTGCAAAAAAATTTTTGTTAGGCTTGTTTTCCCATAGCGGCATTTCAAAGTCAAAATGTGTGTTATTATTTCATACACGCCGCGAAAACCAATAAACATAATGAAAAGAACTAATTCACATTTAAACTACATGTCATGGTCGGACTATTATTGTTTGTAGAGGCTACATCAAACCCATTATAGATGGTTCTGAATAAAGTGTGAACACATGAAACCCTAGTTATCCTACTGTATTCGTTTCAGATAGCCTAATTCATTTTTTTCCACACACTTTTTAATGTAAACAAATCATTCTAAGTAATAATTAAAGTGTAGACTATAGACTGCACTGCACTAATAAAAAATTACATCTAAAGGCACAATAAATATCAATATTCTAGACGTGATGGTATTAAAAAGTGATCACTTTATCGCAAATCACCCATATAAAAAATTTTTATATAATTAAAAATAATTTATAATGAGTTTTTATGTATTTCAAGCTGTAGCCCATGATGTGTAGTTTCTGTGTCGAATTATTTAACTTCATTATGTTAACTGATTTTCGCGGCGTGTATGAAGTAAAAATATGCATGTTTTGACTTTGAAATGCGGTTGTGGGAACACTGGCTGAGCTAATTTTTTGCATCAGGAAATTTTGCTCGTAAGTAACGTCTACAAAACTAACACTGCTTCGTAAAAATATAAAATTACGATTTTTCTTCACTTGGACGCCCTTAAGGGCGCCGCCTACCACGCGCTTTAAAATGCGTTGCAGTGTGTTCGTAAGTTTTATTTACAAAACAATTCCACATGTGCCCATTGTGTCAATGTACGAAAAGAAAATACATTTCAAACTAAGCCGGAAATGTCGTTTCAATACATCACGTCAATAATAATAAAAAAATCTGAGCTCCTCAAAATGGCTAAAAACAGCTTTCTCAACCTGTTATATCTGAAAAAATACTCATGGAATTCGCGTGAAACTACTGTAAAACGTGTCTTGCATGACTTTTGCTTAAAACTTTTTACCAATAAAAATGTGGGGTCACCATTGAAATTGCCAGTCAGGCGAGTGAAATACGACAACACTGCACGTCGTTTCAGTGTATTGAGCTAGAGGTGCATTTATTTATTTAGATACAATACGCTGAATTGAGCAAACAGAACTGGCGAGCACGACCGGAAAAAACAACATAATTTGTTTTCCACCGGTGATCGGTGAAACATGCCCGTGCATGCCAGTCGAATCCAAAGCCACTGTAACCACCTGCACGTTTGTTCTACCGTCTTCGGTCGTATTCGTTAGTGTAACGTTTCCGCCTAATATGAACGCAGTTAAGACCACGGTTTTACATGTTTACGTCCACGTCTACTTTCGCTGGCCTCGCATACCACCTGTACCCTGAATAAAAATACTCAGTACGGTGGCCTTTTTAGTGTCATATTTGCTTGCTTTTGCTAAATGAACCGTGCGAGGTCAAGCAACGGTAACACATCGGAATCGCATTTTGGTTCGATTCCCTGTTTCAGCAATCCTAATTTCGGTGTTCCATGGTTCCTTGAAATCGTTCCAGGCGATTACTATGATGGTTTCCTCAGTCTAACCTAGTCTGTCGTTGTATCCAGTTGTGCGTCACCGTCTCTAATGACATCGCTATCGACGAAACTTAAAGTCAAAATAATCACCTCTCAAGGGGGAAGAACAGCTGTCAACTCAAATTTTACTAATTTCAAAAAATATAATATATCCGAATTTCATTATTAAAATTCTGCACAGTAAAAAAAAAAATTATAGTAAGTCTTCCCAGTAAAATAATTTTGTAATAAACATAAAATATTTTTTTGGTGTCCACAATATTTCATTGGTGACTGCAAAATGTTTTTGCGATGACCACAAAATAAATTTGGCAAGGTGAATACCTACAAAATCCTACAAAATATTTTGTAGCTGTCACGTAACATATTCTTCCCGCGTGGTTTATTTAAAGCTGTTATTGACAGAATGAGTTAATTAGTCTATCCTGTAGAAACATCCGGAGAATAATATTAATTACTTTGGACGTTTTCAGATACTGTAACAGAACTGACACCTTCTTATGACGTCAGAAATAATAAGTACGTAGTGTATGGTCAGCAGTTACAGCTCCTGACCGGTGGGCTAAGAATCCCGTGTGCAAGGACAATTTACAGTCACCTCCCCTATTTCACGAATAGGTGTTGTGTTGTCCCCTCATCCCCGGCCTGAGGGAAGTCGATAGCGAACCACTGCAGTTTCATTCTCGTCTATTTCGCGCCTAAGGGCTCCGAGGTTCAAACCAGCCTCCGGCATGAAAATTCATCACCATTAAGGCCTACCGCTTTAGTTTTTCAATGGTTTCGAAAATATTTTTTTAACGCACATTAATAGGTATATCAAAAATTAATTCTTATAGTTTTAACACTTATATATCATAGTTTGTATCTGAATTTTCATGTTGCAATACACCAAACGGATTTTTAGATTTTTGCCCATGAAATATCAAATATTTTGTTCCAAAATGAATAAAAATAAATTTTTTGCTAGCAAACGATACATTATTTAACAAAAAACGCTCTGAGTAAATTGTGTATCGTATGACTGTACAGTCTCAAATTTTTTCAAAGCATTTGGTTTTAAAAAATTTTAGTTATTTGCAATTGTTTAAGTAAATTAAATATCATAGCTTTTAGTTCTACTGTAACGATGTTATATTTTCATAAATGAACGTGAAACTTGAAGATAAATCCAAAATGGCGACACTATAACCACATTTAACTAAAGCAGCCTGTATGTGCGGAGACGGGGGCCATCTCACAGGGGCTGGCTGGCAAGAGACGTGCCGGGCTGGGAGCGTGTCAGCGCGCCTCTTCGTCACGGCTGGCCGCGCACCCCTCATCGCCGCCCCGCGCGGGGTAATAACAGGCTTGTAATGATCCGGGGGAAATGAATTCTCGGGGCGTGCGGCCCGCCAACCCTTCCAAGAACTGCCCCTGCGAGGCAGGCCGCCCCAGCGCCTGAGAATGCCACATTTACATCATCATTTCCCACGCGCACCTTACCCACACCCACAAGTCACTCGAGTTCTCACCACTTTTAGCCTTTTACCTTGGCCGATGAAGCCAAGACCTTGAAATTGTATGTGCTATATCAGTTGTACGTTCGGCAAAGTAGGTATACTTCATATTTCTTCTTACTCCCTATGAGCAGCATTGTTTTTGTACCGTTTGTGTGTAGTAATTTCTCACCCTCCCTGCAAGTTAACTGAGATCATATAAAACAGGACCTGCAAATAGTATTATAATTTATCGTAGGAGTTCACAAAAATTAAGCCACATAATGATTATCGAGTATACTTTTGTTGTCACGGTCGAGGCTGCTGTTATATGGGAAACTTTCCCTTGTCAGTAGCCTACACTCACGTATTGTTTGTGCTAAACGCATCCATCACTGAACACATTAAAAACGAGGAATACATTTAACAATTAACTACCAATTTGAAACAATTATGTTTATTACTTCAACATTCCATAGAAAACGACAGTGCGATACGTATTTACTTAGCTTGTGGCACATTAGCTGACATAAAAATAGTTAATTGATGAGAGAGGGGAAAAAAAGAATATTGTAAAACTCTAAATCAAGTTGATTCACCCATTGGATTACGTCTGGGGTATCTTTCTGAAAGTCGTCCCCGGTACCTGGGAATGCTCTCTGTGGACACATGACGTGTTAGTTACATGGTCTTGAAAGCGCCTACACAGAAAAAAATATTTTGTGGCAGCTACGAAATATTTTGTGGGTATTTACCCTGCAAAATTTATTTTGTGGTTAACAAAAACATTTTGTTAACACAACTAAAATTTTGTGGCCATCACAATATTATTTTGTAGTTACTACAAATTGTCCTCCTTCAAAATTTTTCTTTCGGTGTACAATCACGTCCAAGACTCTTTAATAGCATTCCCCACTTGCATAACGAAGTAACGAAGCACACCATCTTCCATTGCCTGTACGGTTCCAGTTCAGGCACCCAGGTTCTGAGAAGGTTAAAATCCGCGTGGCAGGTAAGGTAAGGGGGCTTTACGTCTCGTTAACAGTGATGTCATTAGAGACGGTGATACACCAGACAGAAGCTGGGAGAAGAGTCGGCGATGGCATGTTCCCAGCATTCACCTGGAGCAAGTTCAGGAAACCACGGAAAACAGAAATCAGGATGGTCGGAGCCGGGGATCGAACCCGGGTCCTCCCGAATGTGAGGCCAACGTGTTACCGTTACGCCACCTCGCTAGGTCGGCATGATAGACTGTTATATTCAAGCTATGAGTGCCACATTGGACTGACTTTGACATGCCAAAATGAAAACCATTCCTCATAAACTGTGGGTTGTTTTCTTGATTTTAAGTCTATTAAGACTTACGGGGGCTGGTAGTAAACTTGAAGATAGCTCTCCGTGCCACGTGTTCGAGTAGGCTAAGAGGCGTGGCTAAGGGCCGGGGGCGCGGTTCATCACAGTGACGTGTCTAGAGGAAGTCGCAGTGGTGGGGGTGCGAGCCATCTGCCTTGTCCTTCCCCTATCTCATTGTAAGCCAATCTCCCTGAGAG